>PVJC01028605.1:0-22426 GCA_004026665.1 Murina feae
CGCCGAGGGCCGAAAACAGTTTCCCTCTCGCTCCTGCTGCAACGGACGCTGCCTAAACGTTTCCTCAGGTCCGTGAGTGGCGGCCGCCATGTTGGCTGGGCTAATTTGCATACAGCCACTCTGATTGGCTGGTGGGCGTGGCTTACCCTGTCTCGGAGAAACGGTTAATTTTAATATTTCGCTTTTATTAGTTTAGATAACTTATATAAGAAAAGAAACAAAAATCCAGTACTAAAAATCCAGTTTCAAAATTCTTCATGCAGCAGCACATTACAAGGATAGCACACCGTGAGTGGGGGGAACTTATCCCTGCAATGCAAGGATGTTTCAACATATACAAATTAACAAATGTGACACATCCAATTAATAGATAAAATGTAAAAGTTACATAATCATTTTAATAGATAGTGAATAAGCACTTGACAATATTTAACATCCATTCAACGAAGTATGGTAACTGTAGAAGGTCATAATGGCCTTGACATAATGAAAGCCATTTATGGCAAGTCCAAAGTTAACATCATACTCAGTAGAGAAAGGTTGAAAACTTTTCCTTTAAGATCATGTCCACTCTTGCCACTTCTATTTAACACAGTACTGTAAGTCCTAGCCAAAGCTATTAGGCTAAATAAATAAACAAATGAAATAAATAAACAAATGACATCATAATTGAAGGAAGAAATAAACTTGTCCATATTTACAGATAAAATGATTATAGGAAATCAAAAAAAATCCACCAAAACTGCCAGATTTAATCAACAAATATAGTAAAGTTCAGGATACAAAATCAACATATAAAAATCAGTTCTGCCCTGGCCAGTCGTTCAGTGGTTAGAGCCTCATCCTGTGCATTGGGGGTCTTGGTTCAATTACCAGTCAAGGGCATGTACCTGGGTTGCAGGTTCACTCCCTTGTCTGAGCACATGCAGCTGGCAACCAGTGGATGTGCCTCTCTCACAGTAATGTCTCTCTCTCGCTGTCCTACTCCCTTTCCCCCTTTCACTCTCTCTGAATAGCAATGGAAAAACTATCCTCAGCTGAGGACTAACGAAACAAATCATTTCTAATTTTTAAAATGTATTTTATTGATTTCAGAGAGGAAGGAAGAGGGAGAGATAGAAACATCAATGATGAGAGAGAATCATTGATCCACTGCCTCCTGCACACCTCCTACTGAGGATTGAGCCCACAACCCGGGCATGTACTCTTGGCCAGAATCGAACCTGGGACCCTTCAGTCCATGGGCTGATGCTCTATCTACTGAGCAAAACTGGCTAGGGTTCATTTCTATTTCTATACAGTGTATCCAAAAAGAAATTTTTAAAAATTCTATTATAATAGCATAAAAGTGAACAAAATAGGAAGAAATTTAGCCAAGGAAATGAAAATTATAAAACATTGATGAAAAAGTTGAAGAAAATACAAATAAATGGAGATATATTCTGTTAAGATGTTCATACTAACCAAAGCCATCATGGCAAATGTCCTGACGAGACATTTTTCCAAAGATGTAAATGGCTAACAGGTAAGTAAAAAGATGCTAAACATCAATGATCATCAAAGAAATGTACATCAAAAGCACAATGAGATATCACTTCACATCTTTTAGGATGGTTGTCATCAAAAAGTCAAAAGTTAACAAGTGTTGGTGAGGTTATGAAAACAGGGAACCCTTGCACACTGATGAGATATAAGTTGATATAACCATTACAGAAAAATATGAAAGCTACTAAAAAAATTAAAAATAGGACTATCAATTTTACCTCTGGAAATAGAATCAATATCTCAAAAGAGATACCTGCACTTCCATGTTCTTTGCAGATTATTCACAATAACTAACCTATGTGTCCATCAATAGATGAATAAAGAAAATATATCTATCTATTCATATACCCACCCACACATGCACACATAATGGAATATTTAGACTTAAAAAAGAATAAAATCCTGCCATGTGATAATATGAATGAAATGGAAGCATTATATTAAGTGAAATAAGCCAGATACTGGAAGTAAGATCACTGCATGATTTTGTCTATGTGTGAAATAGGAGAAAAAAATTGAATTTATAGCAACAGAGAACAGAATAGTGGTTATTAGAGTCTAAAAGGTAGGAGAAAAAGAGAGATATTGATTAACGGGTAGAAACTTTTAGTTATGAAAGGAGTAAGTTCTAGAGACTTACTGTATAAGTGTTGTGACCACAGTGAAGAAGAATATACTGTACTTAAAATTTTCTAAGAAAGTAGATCTCAAATGTTCTCACATACACAACAAAATTAACTCTGTGAGATGATGGGCGTATTAATTTGCTTGATTATGGTAATCATTTAATAGTGTATATATTTATCAAAATACTTCAAATACATAACACTTTATTTTTTTAGTCATCTGTCAAAACTCTGGGGGTGGAAGGAGAAAGAGAAAATATACATTGGCTAGAGGCTCAGTGCATAAATTCATGCATGGGTGGAGTCCCTTGGCCTGGCTGGCGATTGGGGGCAACTGGGTCAGCCAGCAGGGGGGAGGGACTGTGGGAGATTGGCGGTGGGAGTACACTGACCATGAGTGTCTGCCCCCTGGTGGTCAGTGCATGTCATAGCAACCAGTTGACTGGTCGTTTGGTCAACCAGTCCAACAGTTGCTTACACTTTTATATATATAAATGGTAGAATTAACTTTAACTTACTACTCTCTTAATAATTTGTACCTTTGGAAGTTATTTGATGTTTAATTCTAGGTACTAAAATTCTGCTTAAAAGATAAAAAAAATTAAACATTTTTAATAGAGCTTGTCATTTTTGTTTTACTTTTCATTGCAATTGCATAAATGAATGGCAGGTAAGAACTTTAGGGTGTGGCGTCTTCTGGGGTAACTCTATTCAGGGGTGCATTTTCTCTGTTCTGTTCTCTGTAGCACTAGGGGCCAGTGTGAAAAGTGTAGGCCTTCATTTAAGACAATAAAATGACCCTTCTGTCTGAAGAATTAATTGCCATGCTACAAAAGCATTTTTAATTTATAGTCCTCTATATCTCACCACAACAGTTTTACTGCATCGCCTCAACCAATATGGCCTGATGAATAAGTCATTGTATATAGCATTGTCCCTTTTTGAAAGAAAAAAGCAAAGTATTAATTTTATATGTGTGAAATAAAATCTTATACTTAACTTTTATTTTTTTTAAACATGATATTTTCAAAAGTTAGTATCTTATTCACCAGCACATTTTAGTTTTTATATAAATATTTCTATCCAATTACCTGGCACCCTTTGATTTATAAACTTTAAAGAAGATGGTAAATTAGCAAAGGGTCAAATCACAAGGGTTGTGGGAGGAATAACAGGGCCAGAATATATTCATGAACACCAAAAATATATAAAAAACAAGTTTATAATTTACAGCTGCCCTGAGGCAGCAATAACTAATACACTGAAAATTTACCCATTTTATGCATCTATTGTGCTTGTTTTACTACTTTGCTTTTCATAAAAAACACATTTATTTCAGTAACTGTCACTTCTTTTGGCATTTATGTGATCTCTGAGCTATGTGTGAAAATACACATATTTCTACTTTATAATTTTTATTGAAAAAATTATTTATTTTACAAATGCACATCAATGCCTTTTGTTCCATGCTCAAATTATTTTCATTGTTGTTGTTTTTTTCTATCAGTCACTTCAGAAAACCAATCTTATAGCTATTCAGCTTAACATTTGCTTTAAATCTTTTTCAAATTGCTGCTTGAATGACATTTTATCATTAACTATGAAGAGGAACAAGTGGAGATTTTTAGAACACAGGTCACACCAAAAATTATTCAATAAGAATAACACTATAACTCACATTTAAATGACACTATCCTCATAAATAGAGCGCGGGATTCACAGATGTAACCTAATGAGTCTTCATATTGTTGTTGGGAGTCAGCGGAGAAGTGTGAATGAATAATTATTTTCAGATGTATGGTAGCAGTATAAACTTGAGCAAGAGTAAACAGAAGAAGGTGGCCTCTTATTTTCCGAAATAATGGCCATAAAAAAGCCAAGGCCTGGATTTTATATTTTATTGAATAAAACTTTAGATGATAAGGCAAAGGAATAGTAGTAGATATCACCTGCTTTTGCCTGCTTACATTAATTCCAGTATCTTCTTGTAAGAGCACCTGCATTTTTATTCATTTTCAGGTAGCATATTTTAGCTGTAGCTGTTTGTATTCCTAGTTTTGGAGATGGTGTCTTCATGCTGACCTAGAACTTTAGACCCTTATTTCCTCTTAGGTGTAGTAACTGATTCAATTTAACAACCTTGAATACTGCAGAGGTTGGAAGGAGTCATCTAAAGGGAGGGATCTAACTTTGGGGTAAAGGAAGGAACATACCCACCCATCCTAGGCTCCTCTGCTTTGCTCTGCTTTGAAGCCAAGACTGAAGACAGTAAAACGAGTTCTTGATTGGGATATTAGGAAGGGTAAAGAGTTGGGAAGAATGCCAAAGCCCATTGCTAATCAAAACAATTTACAGACTAAGCTATAGATGTAGGAATTGTAATTCAACAAGGCCTCTGAGGTAGACCAAATGCAAATTGCTTCCAGTTTAAGTTCAACTAAAAAGAAGTTGCATTGTCAAGAAATTAGCATGTAAAAAGGAGCTGTGATTGTTCATGCCCTGTGACCATCCCTGCAAATAATCCTCCATTTTTAACCCCCACCAAAGTTAAGGAATTAGTAAATGGTAAATCTGGCAACCACAACCAGTGGCTTGATTCCAGAAATTGTGTTTATCACCATTTTGCATATCCTATCATCACCCAGGCTGGGAAGTTCTTATTCATTCATCCACAGTTTGCCACTTGCGGAAAAGTATGCTCCAAAATTCTGGGCTTGAATTCGGATGCAATTGTGGTATAAGGTTGGGATGTCTATCTTTTTTTTTATTTATTTTTTTTATTTCATTGCTTAAAATATTACAACACTTGAACAGACTATCATCCTACAGCTGGAAGGCTGGGGATGGTTGGGGGGGGCATTGGGAGATCAACTGAAAGACTTGCATGCATGCATAGGAGAATAATCAGTGGGCACGGGAAACTGGGGGTTAGGGAGGAGGGGGGGAAGGGCAAGGGGAAAAAATGGAGATCTATCTATCATCTGTTGGGCTGTCTATCTTTGAAAAGCAAGTGAACGCTTTAGGTAAATGCGAAACCAGTGCAAAAGTTTTAGAAATACTTGCTTGTTAGGAACATGCATTTTTTAAAAAATAACTTGTAATAACTCTTGTAAAAACAAGAGTTCTGAAATATTACAGGCCCAGTTTCCCCGATATTAACATCTTACATTAGTATGGCACATTTGTCCCAACTAGTAAAAAAGTAATTGTATATTATTATGAACTAAAGTCCATGTTTTATTCAGATTTCCTTACATTTTAACTAGCTATGATCCCATCCAGGGAATCGCATTACATTTATTCCTCGTGTCTCCTAAGGCTTTAATTGGCTTTGACATGATTTCAGACTTTCCTTGCTTTTACTGACCTTGATCGTTTTGATGAGTGTTTGTCAGATATTTTGTAGACTATCTCATAAAAGAGATTTATCTGATGTGTTTTTCACAATTAGACTTGGATTATTGGTTTTCAGGAGGGAGACCACAGAGGTTAAGTACCATTCTCATCAGGTCACGTCAGGGATATACATTATCACCATGATCTATGACTATTGCTGTTGACCTTTATCACCAAAGCCCTTACTGTTTGTCAGGTTTCTCTACCATAAAGCAACTCTCCCCTACCCCCACCCCATCCTCTTTGGGAGGCATTCACTATGTGCACAGTACTAGAAAGTTATATTTCACTTCCTTGAGAGTGGATTATCTACATAAACTATGTCATTACATGGCTTGATCATTCTTGCCTTCTTATTGCGGAATAGTATTACATTTTATAACTATACTACATTTCATTCATCCATTTACCTATTGAAGGACATCTTAATTATATCCTGTTTAAAGCAATTATTAATTAAGCTACTGTAAACATGTGTGTGCATGTTTTTTGTGTTGATGTAAGTTTTCAGTTTGTTTGGATAAATATCTTGGAGTGTGATTGCTTGATCATATGGTAAAATTAAATTTAGTTTTATAACAACTTCCAACTCTTTTCCCAAACAACTAACATTCTTCAATTGTTCATTGCTTATATATATTAAAGCAATTGATTTTTTTGCATATTAATCTTATATTCAATGACCTTGCTATACTTGTTGGTTCCAGTGTTTTGTCAGTTCTTTTGGCTCTTCTACCTAGACAATCATGCCATCTGCAATTAAAGTTTGTTTTATTTGTAGTAGCTCAGAACTTCAGTATAATACTAACATGGGCAAAAGTAGGTTTACAGTTATAATACAAATAAATAATACAAGAATAAATTTTCACATACAACTATAAACCTACTTTTGCTCACCCTTGGATTGAATAGGGTTGGTGAGAGAGGATAGCTTTGCCTTGTTCCCAGTCTTAGAGGGAATGCATCCAGCTTCTCACCATTAACTATTATGTTAACTATAGATATTTTATTACATTCTTTATCATGTTGAAGCAGTTGCCATTTATTTCTAGTTTTGTGAGAGTTTTTATCATGAATTGATGTTGAAGTTTGTCAAATAGATGCTTTTCCATATTCAAATCACATAGTATGAATATGTGATTTTTCTTCTGTTCTCTATTGATGTGATGAACTACATTGATTATTTTCTAAATGTTGAACCACCCTCGCACATTTGAAATAAATCCCACTTGGTCATGGTGTATAATTCTTCTTATACATTGCTGGATTGGATTTTATAATATTTTGCTGAGAATTTTTATATCTATGAAAGATATCAGTGTATAACATTCCTTTCTTGTAATGTCTTTATCTTGTTTTGCTATTAGGATAACTTTGGACTCGATAAATGCGCTTTGAAGTGTTGCCTCTGCTTCTAAATTCTGAAACAGATTGTTAAAAATTGGTATTACTTAATCTTTAAATGCTTGGTAGAATCCACCAGTGGACTTATCTGAGCCTTGTTCTCTCTTTTCTTTGGAATTTTAATAATTATTGATTTAACTTCTCCAATAGATATATGGCTATTCAATTTATATCTATGGGTCAGTTTAGGCAGTTTATCTTTCAGGAAATTTCATATAACTTATGAAATTTGGTGGCATAGAGTTGTTTGCAATATCTCTTCATTCCCTTTTGGTTTCAGTGAGATGGGTAGTGATGACACCTCTTTCATTTCTGATAGTGGCCCTTTCTGTTTTCTTTATGTTTAATTAGCCCAGCAAGGTGTTTAAAATTCTGCTCTTTCCCTTCCCCAGACAACAACCACCATTTTGTTCAGTTGGTATTCTCTTTTGTTTACATTGGTTTCTACTCTACTTTTTTTCTTAAGTATGCCTTATGTTTATTTGCTATTTTATAAGGTGGAAACTTGTGTTATTATTCCTCTTTAATGTATGCATTTAATGCTATCAACTTCCTTTATGCATTGCTCTAGTTACAGCCCACCAGTTACTAAACTAGTCTTTTCAGTTTAACTTCCAAAGCAATCCTAACAGCGTTGCATTTACGTAAGGCACCTCCTGTTTCCTCTCCTTTCTTAACCTCTGCTTAAATGGCTTTGCTTTCTGATGGAGCTCAGCTGGTTGCATGTGTGACTTCACCCTACCTTTTAAGAAAGTACTTGTGAATGCTGGCATTTCCAGTCAGAAATATCAGATACAGTATTATATTTTGTCTTTAAAATATATAAGCCTTTTTTCTAAGCCTCCTGGCAGGGTGCTAGGATAAAGAAATAATAAAGGAGAAAATGAAGCTGAAATCCTTATATGCATGGCTACTTGGGAATATATAATAAACAGCCTAGAAATCCTGGTTTGTTTCTAGGTGTACAGTGCCTACTTTAAAATTGAAGATGTTAGCTTTTAAAAGTACCACACACATACACATCCCGAAACAATGTTATTTGAAAGAATTCAACTTCTTTTCAAGTTCAGATCTTTCTTCATGTTCATGCAATATAATTGCAAGTTCAGATTTTATTTAGTTGATAGTTATTCTCAAAACATATAATAATACACCAAAGTCACAGAAACTTGGAAAACCTTAATGAAGAAACCATAGCGAATTCTCTGTCAAGTTTGCAAACTGAGGCAGGAATAAAAAAATAATAGCTGAGTGAAGTATTTATATGTTTTGTTTTCTTTTTCTATTTGCATAATTGCTTACTTGTTCTATTTGGCAATTTCATCTGCACATAGTTGTGAGAAATAGCTACAAAAAAGAAAAGGGGTATTTTCTACAATTCCCTTTGTTAACTATTCAGGATTCCTAAAAGAACATGAGATAAAATTACACACAAATTTTATTAAAAGTGTGAGTGGGTCAAGCACAATATTCCAAAAACAAAAATGTGGCTTAAAGAAGAATAAGGTAGCCCTAGTCAGTTTGGCTCAGTGGACTGAGTGTCAGCCGTAGACGGAAGGGTCCGGAGTTTGTTTCTAGTCAGTGGTATGTACCTTGATTGCATGTTCAATTTGAAGTGTGTGCAGGAGGCAACCAATCAATGTGTGTGTGTCTCTCTCTACAAAAGAAGAGTAAGGCAGAGAATGTGGTTACAGAGTGGGAGAGGGAAAGAATTTACCTGGATTCTTTTTCTCTCCCATTCATTGTTGGTTAAAGTTAACCCCAAAAGTTATTTAACATTTTCATGTGATGTTGTCCGGCCACCCCAAGCAGCCATTGGCAAAGTCAGATTCTGACAGTATAGCCACCAGGGTCAACAAGCAATCAAGTATGAGCTAGCAGCTCTCTGAACGCCTGTAGTTTATGTGTGTCAAGAGAGTTCTGCAAGTCTCATCATCGGAGGCCATAGGAACACTCCAGTGTGGGAAACTGCAAGTGCAGTATAGGAAGACACTGTCTTGTTTTGGTCTCACAGGCCTTGGGGTTGGGAAGAAGCAGGAGCATCACTTATGAAGGCCAAGGCAGAACTCTCTTCGATTACTGAAACTGAGCATCTTTTCACAGATCTGTAGGCCATCTGTATGTCCTATTTGGAGAAGTGTCTATTCAGGTTCTTTGCCAAGTTTTAAATGGATTGTTTGTTTTTAGTTTTTATTTTGAGTTCTAGGCATTCTACCATGCTCATGGGTAGGGAGAATTAACATCATTAAAATGTCATACTACCCAAAGCAATCTATAGATTCAATATAATTCCTATCAAGATACCAATTGCATAGTTCACAGAACTAGAACAAATATTCCAAAAATTTATATGGAACCTCAAAATACCCCTAAATAGCCACAGCAGTCTTGAGAAAGAAGAACAAAGTTGGAGGAATCATGCTACCTGATATAAAACTATACTACAAGGCCATAGTAATCAAAAGAGCCTGGTACTGGCCTAAAAACAGGTATATAGATCAATGGGACAGAACAGAGAGCCCAGAAATAAGCCCATGCTTTTATGGTAGGTTAATATCTGACAAAGGAGACAAAAGCATACAAAGGAGTAAAGATAGTCTCTTCAATATTGGTGTTGGGAAAATTGGACAGCTATGTGCACAAAAATGAAACTAGAACACCAACTTACACTATACACAAGAATAACCTTAAAATGGATTAAAGACTTAAATGTAAGATTTGAAACTATAAAACTCCTAGAAGGAAGCGTAAGCAGTAAAACCTCAACCATCTCTCACAGAAATATTTATTTCTGATATATCTCCTCCAGCAAGGGAAACAAAATAAACCAATGGGACTACATCAAAGTAAAAAGTTTTCACACAAAGGAAAGCATCAACAAAATGAAAGACAACCATTGAATGGGAGAACATATTGGCCAATGATACATCTGATGAGGGTTAATATCCAAAATTTATAAAGAACTTATATAGATATACATAAAAATGTGTACTCACTTTTGTTGCACACTAAACAGAACACATTTTTATTATAAAAAACTTGAAGACGAAAAGGAAATGCCCCTACCTATTACTTACCTCCTCATTTCTAACTTAGACTCAAAGTACAAGTCTTAAATCTTGTTTCAATGAGAATGCAAATTGTTTCCTGCCTCACCTGTATAGACTGAAGAATATATTGATTTGCTAAGCAATGTTTCTTTGGGACTTTCAGAGCACAAAATGTACAAATCAAATGAATTATCTTTTTAAGATACTTTTTTGAGGCAGTTAAGTTATCCTGTGCTTCAACTTACTCTCACTTGTCACATGCACATATACATATAGTTTGCTTCTTTGGCATGTTCTGATGGTAGCAGAGGGGAGCAACAAACCATTCCTTTTAGACCTCTTTCTCCTACTGAACAAGTCCCCTATGTCTTTGAAGAGAGAAGATGGTTCTCTCTGCCTATTGAGCAAGTTCAGTTCAAAACCTTGTGGGGAGAATTTCACAGCATGAGAGCAGAAAATTCTATTGCTTCTATTTTCAGGATCTATTTTCAAATTACAATAATATGCCTAAGAAGCATATGAGATAAGGCAATCTTTTGGTGGCTAAAACAGAGCTTTTACCTTTTAAAACCAAGTAAGTAAAGGAATTAGTTTGCTCTTAAGAGTTTATTTTTCCAATTCTATATTTCAGAAAACATTACATTCTCATGGAAGCAGAGAAAGAAATCCTTGTATAGAACAAGTCTTTTGTATAAATATTAGATTCATCCTCATTGAAAATCTTATAATTTACCATTTGTGAATGTATGATGTATTTTCATTCCCCCCCAAAAATTTAAAACATATTGAGAAAGGAAATTAATATATTTAATATGCACTGAAAAATTTAAATTTGATTTCAAATGCATCATACATACTCATTTTTATTATTCAGTATGCTTGAGGAAAACATCTGAAAAAGGAAAGCTTTAGGTTCAATGTTTTATAATTCCTAATGAAGTTTGTTCTCATTCTAGAGGGAAATCAAAGCATTTATAATTTGATTGACATAACTAAAGAGTATTATAATCCAAATGAGGATAGTTTCAACATATTGTTTTATAAATCGTAACTTATTTCTAATATTTACAATGAACCATGGGCCTAGAAATTAAAGTTGGACAAATTTGTATAATATTTAAAAAATTTTATAGAAAATTTAAAAATAAGCAACATGGTAGATGACTACCTTTGGAATTGACACATTAATAAATCAACTTATTTTAGCATAATCTAGTCTGTGAGCAGAGCTCTTTGAGGATTCTGACAGATGTTCACAAATGCACATTTAATGTTGAATTTAGGCAGGGAGAACTCAGGTACTAACGAATATATCTGGCTATGAGAACTATTGCTGAGTAGATATTCACTTCTCTTGTCAGTACGGTCTACAGAACTTTGCATTGTTCTGTGTCATGAGAATAAAAGTATATATTTGGCTAACACTCCAATTCATGCTATAATGCTACCAAGACCTTAATAGTTCACTCTTAAATAATGTTTTCATGTATGGGATAGGTGGAAGAAAAAAAAACTATTTTCCAATTAAGAACTTGCCCTTGCTTTTCAGAATAATAAAACAGGCATATTACAAATACAAAAAAGGAAACTTGTTTATACCTTAGTGAGAATATAAAAGCAAATAAATCTTTTGGCTTTTTTTTTTTGTGTGTGTGTAGGGGGTGTGTAGAGGGAAGAGAACTTAAATAATACTTTTTTTTTTAATCAGACATGAAAACATTTTTTAAATACTTTAATTTTTAAGCACGTATCCAGAGTTGGTTCAGTAACAACTTCAAATCTCTAGAATGTATCTCAGAGCCAAATATCTACATCCATCCATATTTTAAGGTAATAATATTGGCTGTTTCCCAAGCTCACAGCCAGCAGGAAACAACCACAACCGTTAGGCTGGTACTGACACTTCCAGAGGCCAGTGCAATGATACAAGGAGGTTGAAGCCTGACCAAACACTACCAAGAGAGGAGGAAATGTTGGTAACCTGGGGCCATGTAGTACAAGGATAAAAGCCTAATAAGCCTCAGGAGCCCCAGAGCAGCAGGCAGTGTCACAGCCATGGAATGTGCATGACAGGAAAAGCTTTTTCTCAAAAGGTTAATCTGTACTTTAAAAATTCACTTTTAAAATACATTATTGAGACAACACACACAGATTTTCCACTAGTACATACAGCTTTTAAAGTGTAACATTTTTTAGCTTATAAAAAGCTTGCCCACTTATTAGGCATTATCATTTTATGAGGGCCTGTTTCATACCCTTCAGGTTAGCAAAAGTTAAAGTCTGAAAATACCAAGTGTTTTGGCAATCGAGTGCCATGTAAACTCATAAACTAAACTAGTGTGGAAAAGCAATAAGCTAGTAGAGTGGATGTTACAATTTCTCAGAGAAAAATCACTCATATGGAAAATACCAGAAAGATAAACTAATTACCAATAAATATTTTTTTTCACAACAAAACATTTTAAGGTAAATTTTTGCAAATGTCATCATTATTGGAGCGGCTTTATCTGAGATTTTAAAAAGAAGTCTAATGTGTTTCCAGTTATAACTATGCACCTGACATGCATTCCTTATGTCCCTTCAGAAACAAATACAGGTTTCCCCCGTTTTCCCAAAGTACAGCATTCCTATGAAACTTTTTGTAAACTAAATTGGAATAAAGTGAAGAAGCAATTACTTTAAGACACATCTTGCTAACAGACGCACAAAATAATTCAAGATAAAATGCAGACACTCACAGTTCAAAACGACGGCAGCTTGATGCTGAGTGTAGTTCCCAGGGAAGGCGTTTGGCAGTACCACTCGCTGCTCAGGGTGCCCATGGCTCACTGCAAAACAAGCATCGAGTGCTATTTTCACTGTTTTTTTCCAATTAAAGTGAAAATTCTCTTTAGATTTCTTTCATTTAGCAAGAATAGCTACACATGTAGGTCTATTATAAGTGTGAAGTGATGTAGAGCAAACATTTGAAAAGCACAGAATATATATTTTTATCTCCCTATCTCTTTTTATACAAAAGTAGCATATAACACTAGTCTTGGAGATCTTTCTATATCAATACATATAGTACATCTTCATTTAAAAAATAGCTATTAGATATGCTAAATTATGGACTCACCATAATTTGTTATAATCTGTTGGTGAATATTTGTGGCAGGCTTTGTCAGTTTTCACCACTATCCATTTCCTACTTTAGAGATCACATTTTTCTGACCCTGTGAAGAAAGGTCTGGGCTTGTATATTATTTTGACCAATGAAGTATGAATGACAGTGACATCAAATGACTTATGGTAGAAACTTTAAGAAAAGTGAATGTTTTGCTATGTTCTCTCTCCCTGTTTCTTTCTCTTTCCTTTCTTAACCAGACAATAACACCATTACAATTCCATATGATTCTTCCTTTTTCAACCTGGGATCTAGTAGGAGTACAATAATTGGGATCCATGCTAATCACCCTGTGGAAATAAGAGATACCCTTTTATTGCTAAAATCCATGAGAAATACGTTTTCATTTGTTACTATAGCATTGCCGAGATAATCATGATCGATCTAAAAAATGCTACCAGAATTTGTGTGATTATCATAATATAGAACGTATGTCTCATTGGAATCCTGATTAGGAATTCAGTGGCGAGAAAGGTGTTCTTAAAGCTGGAAGGATGGATTAAACTGTCTGGCTGCAATAACGAGGAAAGTCAATAATGGCCTTTGTATTTTGGTACATAGGCTGAAAAACAAAGTACTAGTAGTGGGTTTTCTCTGTTGACTACACTAGAAAAGGAATTACAAGATAAGCCCAGGGCAGACATTGCCAGTTTAAAAGAAGAAATTAAAAGGAAGAGAGACAGTTGTAAAAGTTAAGACTTGATGTCTTCAAGAGGAAATTGTCTTGATTTCTAAGAGTGAAAGGTAAAATTAAAAGACTTTGGAATCAGCCTTGCAGCAAAGATATAAAACATATGGACCATGTAACTATTGCTAAATATATGAACAGATTAAGTGACAGGAAATACATCCTTTTCATTGGAAAAATGGTTTACTGATAAAGACATTAAGAATGTGACTTTATTTAAAAAAAATCTGACATCTCAAGGCATCTTCAAAGAGGTATCTCTTGAGAAGAATTATGAGTGTGGCTATTTGTAGCTGATTGAAATCAATGCTGATTGAAATCAAATAAATAAGAGGCCAACAAATTATTTGAGAGATTGTACTATCAATAGATATGGTGGCCTGGACTAAAATAGACAATTGTGCTTGCAACTTCATGTGGGCAGCAAATGGGCTGAGCAAGGTAGTAGGCTGCAACTGAGTGTCTAATTCATTTATAGCTTAGGAAGATAATGGCAAAAGAATGAACTCCCAGAGCTTAGAGTCAAGGACCACAAAGAGCAGTGGACTGAGAATACTCTTAGGAAAACAAATCAGAGCCTTGTCAAGGATTATCCCCCACTGAGAGGACAGAAGCTCATTTCTGTGTATGCCCAGCATGAATTGGCATTACCAAATATGACTTTATGTATCTCCATCTGAATGGAAGTGTTTCGCTGGTCTGGCAGAGGGTACCTGGATGTGATAAACTCCTGGAGTGGCTGAGACCTAGAACTTTGTGGAGAGAACCAAAGATTTGCTGACCTGAAGGGCAGGCTATAGTAGATATAATTACTGTTTATCAATATTCAATTCCCTACCATGAAATGGAATTATGTTTGAATTCCTTCTCTCATTAGGATCAAAGTTGGTCATATCCCTTGCTTTGGCCAAAGAAATATAGATTTGATGTAATCAGTCCTTGTAATCATCCTCTTTTTCTTTTCTGTCCCTGCAGCCCTCAATATTCCAGACAGTTCCTATCCATAAGCTTGATTCTAATAAGAAGAATCCATGCAAAAACACTAGTGAGCATGTAGGATGAGTGATAAACAAAATTTTACTGCTTTAAATCAAGATTTTGGTGGTGTTTGTGGCTTTCACATAACCTAGCCTATCTGATCCATGAGCTATAGCAAATATGTTGCAATGACTTGCATATATTTTGAAAATGTGTCAGTGGACTTAATGTGTAAATTCTTAGAAGAGAAATTATTCAGTCAAAGAATATAAACATAGTGATTTTGATCAATATAGTCAAACTACCTTCATAACAGTGCTATCGACTTACATTTATTTACTGTCAATTTATAATACACTTGTTTATTCAGACTTGCCAAGAAAATGTACGATCAAAGTTTTAGGTGGTCAATCTGGCAAGTTGACATTTTATCTTAGTATTAAAGCTAACATTTTGAAAATAAGCAAAATGTAATCTTTGTTATAATAACTTAGGAGAAAGCATTTTGTATAATGCATGTTTAAAATAGTTCCATTATGTATTTTGAAGGGAAATTTTCTATCATAGATTAAAATCTTCTGTGTGAAGAATTTCATTGAATTTTTATTCTAATTGCAAATTAAGATAATAAAGGAGAAATATGATCTTAATGGCAGATGTATAAATAGTATTTGATAAGGTTAAATACTCATGAGTGAACAAAAGTCTTAATAAACTAGGAATATAAGGTAATTTTCTTAATCTGATAAGTGATATCTTATCAGATACACTTACACTTATCTTACACTTATTCTGCAAACTTTCCACTCAATAATTGGGAAAAAAATAAGGCTGTCAGTTTGGGACACAGCTATTAAACATAGTTCTTAACCAGTGTTACATAATTTATCTATTTTTCATGCCTTATAAGAACTAGAGGCCCGGTGCATGGATTTTTGCACAGGTGGGGTCCCTCAGCCTGGCTTGCAGGGATCAGGTGGAAACCAGCAGTCTGACATCCCTCTGAGGGAAGTGGCAAGTGGCTGGGGAGGAGCCCCAGCTGGGGCTGGAGTTAGGGCTGCGGCCCGGGCCTGATCCTGCTGTGCCTGCTGCTGCTGCTGAGGCAGTAGGGCCCCTGTGAGCCTGGCTTCTGGCTGAGTGGTGCTCCTGCTGTGGGAGCACACTGACCACCAGGGGGCAGTTCCTGCATTGAGCGTCTGCCCCCTGCTGTTCAGTGAGTGTCATGTCATTCAGTCGTAATGGTCCCTTAGCTTTTATATATATAGATATATATATAGATTAAAGAGAAAGATACAGATCTACATTATTGAAAATGACATGACTGAAAATCCAAAAGAATCAACAAGTAAACTTAGAATTAACTAGTGAATTTGGCAAGATCACTGGTTAACCTATCATATATAAACCACTTGTATGTCTATATTTCAGCAACAAACAACTAGAAATGACATTTTTGAAAAGTTATCAACTAAGTAGGGAAATGTTACCACTTTACAATAGATAAAACCAGCAAACTTCTAGGAGTAAATCTAATAAAACATGTCCAATATATCTATCTCAGAAATTGCCACAGCAGCACTGTAAAACTGTCCCTGAGTGAGAACCACTGTCTATATATATATAAAAAGGCACAGCATAAAGATGTCAGTCCTACATAAATTGATATAGCTTTAATGTAATACCAATAAATTGTCTACCTCTTTTAAAATTAAAAACTTGGTTTTAAAGTTTATTCAAAATGCAAAAGGGGGTAATTCAGATAACAGAAGATGAGTTTGGTCTGTGCTGTTATTTTACAAGTACTTTTCCTCCTCAGACAAAATGAGGAAAATCCAATTGCCTTTGGCAGCGTAGTTGCCAAAATGCTTTTTTCCTTCCCTGCTCTGTTGACAGACTCTCAGTAACTTTACTGGATTGATGAGAAGCCACTTTGTTATTGGTCTAGGGACCCTTTACTTGCTTTAAGACTTAGTCTGGGAGCAGAGTGATGGAAATAAAGCTGCCTTAAGGTTCAACTATATCATTAAAGTTTAGATTCTTTAATCAAAAGAGGGTTGGGGAATGTCCAGTCTGAGGGCCATTCAAGGCCTGGGAAATCATTTGGTCTGGCTCTGACAAGGCAATAGGGGTGAGCTAATCAAATGTTTGACCAAATAACAACAGGCTAATTTTTCAGTTGATAATTGTGTATGGCCCAAGAATGGTGTTATAAATATCCAAATGGCCCTTGGCAGAAAAAAGGTTCCCCACCCCTGAATTAAAAGACCTACTTGATCCTGTGAGCAAAAGAACCCACTTAATTTTACTTTTATAAACCACATAAACTTTAATCAAATTATCACATTCTAGTAAGACTAATTGATGTCTCTGCTTCCAAGAATTCAAATGGCAATGAACAAAATTCACAAAAAGGTTGGCCTTAAAACGCAGGACTCCTATTTTCAGGAGTGCCTTTGCCAATCATTCTCTACCTCTTCAAACTCCCAATCTCAACTTACGTTTCTGGGAGTTTTCTCAGCCTTCTCATTCTGAGTTAGGTGCTTCTCCTCTATATTATCTTGGGACCCTAATTACTTATCTCTCATGGAACATTGTGCTGTAAACACAGTGTATAGAAATTTTAAATGCAATAAATCTGTATTCAGTTGGGCTAAGCTTCAAAACCAACACAGACTTTAAAGACTCTAAAACAATGGAGATTTATTGATCACTTAAATTACAGTTCAAGGTTCTCAGATATCTCATCTGTAAACCGAGGCATTGTCTACTCTCCCTAGGGCAGCAGAAGAAAGAATAATAGGCACAGGATGATATTTTAGCCAGGCCTGGAGGTGGTATACATCACTCTCTTTATAATCCCTCACATAGAGCTCAGTGATGTGCTCCCTTTGATTGCAGGGGACTCTGGGAAATGTAGATTCGATATATGGCTAGTTCTGTGGCCCATATTTTAACATAATGTCCAAACAAAATTAATTGTCTCTCCTGACACCTCTCCCCTTTTCTGTAGTCCTAATTTCTTTTATTATATCTTCCTTCATTTATTCTCTAAAGGGTCTACAGCTACAAAATAGTCTTTTTCTTATTCCATGTAACTATGGAGTGGCAGGAAGACCAGCCAGTTCGACACTATCTCAACAATATGCAAATGTGACCTCTCCTCACTGACCTGTTTTGTGTTGTTTTTTTTTAAACAACCACTTTGGCATAGATTAATAATCTATATATGTAAAAGGCTAAGTGACTGACTGTCCATCCAGCCAGTACATATGATACACACTGGCAATTTAAAAATAAACATTGACTCACGCATGCACAAGATCTCGCTGGCCGATTGCATGCTTGTATTTTGATCTACCATTGTCGATGGTGAATTTGGTTGTTTTTGTTGGCATTTTGAAGCTTAAAGAAAGCGGGGTCCTCGACAGAATATGTCTGAAGATCAACTGTTGGCACAATTAATTTCCTTTCTATGTGCACGAATCCATGCCCCAGGCCACTAGTATCTCATAACCTATTTTGAAAGTCAAATAAAACTTGTTTTATCAATTAGTGCTTCTTTATTAAATATTCTTTCCAGAATCTTAGCAATGAGTTTTCAAAATGCATAAATCTGATATTGATATTCTCTTAAGTCTTTATTATATTCATTAAACTTATATAGACTCCCATTTTCTAGAGATTGAAATTAAATCCCAATATGGTGTTCAGCATCTCTCATAATTAGAATTTGCTATTTCCAACAGCTCTTCCTCTTCTCCTTACCCTTCTATATTTCAGAAACAGGATAATGTTACTTGCCTCTTAAATGAAATATGGACTTTTAGGTCTCTGATTCTTTTCTTCCTTTGCCAAGAATAGCTTTCCCCTTCTCTGCCTTCTTAACATACCTATCCTTAAAGGCAAAACTCAAGTGTCGTATCTTTTGCAAGACTTCTCCTTCTTAATATCCATAATCCCAATTAATCAATCACTTTTTCCTTTTTTGCTCCCATGGGAAGTGTTTAGAGTCTTTTAATAGCATTTATCATCATCGACTTGCATTGTAGTTATTTAGGAATGATGTCTCTTTACCTTCACCAGGATAGACTGTGAAATTCTTAAGGATAGTTTTAGCATCTTATTCATCTGTGTCTCCAGCATTTGTACAAAAACAAAATACTTGTAGTCCTGAGTTTTAATAATATAGGAACCTATTTATCAATATTTTATACAAAATAAAACCAAAACCCTTGTGTGCTTCTCTCTGGTTCTAAAGAAAAGAATTTAGAAATAGTCCTCAGAAATTAAAATAATATTTTGTGAACAAATGTAAAAACCCAGGTGCAAAGAGGGAAAATAAAATTTAACACACATTAATTGCCAAAGTGAATCATTTACAGTAGTATTAATTAACTTTTGTAAAGCCATAAGATCTAAGCCACGTGAGCTTCACTAAGAATCCACAATGAGTATTTAAAAAGGCCTATATACTTCAGGATATGAGTGATCTGTATACCAACAATATTTTTCATGAATGAGCAAAAAGAACCTTCTGAAAAATTATATGGATAAATACAAATCTGCCTGAAGGCTATGCAAGAAAGACAGGTAAGAAAATTTATCAGTGACTGACAATTTATAAGTCAGGGGACTTGTAGATGCTAAAATTAAGGTTGTTCTGATCTCTAACCTCTAACTGAATGGAGAATGACAAATTTTGCTTTTCTCCATATTCGCTCAGCCTCTACACACAGATTCCACGTAACAAATCCCCACCTTAACTGAGGAGTTTTAAAAATAATGATATCTGTGCCCTGGCTGGTATTGTAGTGATTAGGGAATTGGCCTCCACACAGAAGGGCCGTGGGTTTGCCCCCTAAACCGGGTATGTGCAGGGGTAACCAGTCAATGCGACTCCCTCACACTGATGTTTCTCTCTCTTCTCCCTCCCTTACACTCCCTCTGAAAAGCAATATAAAAAATATTCTCTGGTGGGTAGGATTAACAAAATAATAATAATAGCTACTAAAATTAAACATAAAAGGGGGGACTACAATAATGAAACTTTTGTAGCCAATCCAAATTAACTTACTCTCTGCTTAAACTGACTATTTTATCTATGAGATATGATTTTACCATAAGGCTTAGATAATATGAGGCAAGAGATAAAGGTGAAACAGAGCATGCTACCATAAAAAGTCACCATTTTACAATGGTAGGCAGAAACATGGGGAAAAGAAGCATCAGAAATGGGAAAAACTCAAAGTGATATCAATTAATAAGATGGCATTAGTAAGTCCTTACCTACCAATAATTATTTTCAGCTTGGGGGTTTAACTCATCTATCAGAAGGTACAGAGTGGTTAGGTGGAATAAAAACAAAACAAAACAAGACCTAAATATATACTGCATGCAAGAGACTTACTACAGTTTTAAGATATACATAGGCTCAAAGAGGGGGTGTTAAAAGTTATGCCATACTTTTTTTTTAATTCTTGGAGGCAGCAAGGATAGCAGAAAGAATATGAATAAGGAGTTAGTCAAAACATAGCTTGGAATCTCAGCTCTGCATACATACTAGTTCTGTGACCTTGCAAAATTTATTAATTTCTCTGCACCATTAAATTACTCACTTATCAAGTGGTAATTATTACCTGGAAAGTTATCATGAGATTTAAATAAAACCACATATTAATCACAAAAAAAAGTTGTTCTATGCAAGTGGAAACCAAAGCAAATGAAGGTAGCTATGCCTACATCAGATGAAAAGTCTATAAACCAAAAATGGTAATGAGAGATAAACTTATTATATAACAATAGGTCAATTCATAGGAAGATATAGTAAGTATACTAAAGGCCTGGTGCACAAAATTTGTGCATGAGGGGAGGGTGGTCCTTCGGCCCTGCTTGCACCCTCTCACAATCCAGGATGCTTGCCTACCAGCCTTCCTGATTGCCCCAACTGGTCACTTGTCTGCCTGATCGCCCCTAACTGCCTCAGCCCCGCCACCACAGTTTCATCTGGAAGGACATCTGGAATGATGTCCAGAGGTTTGTTTGGCTATCTGGTCTTATTAGCATATTACACTTTTATTATTATAGATAGTTGCCTTGCTCCAAGCTACAAGGACCTGCTTGTCATAAAGATAGAAAAGTTTTAGTTTTTACTCTTGATTATGGCAATTAACTAACACAGATGGCCACCAAAAAGGTGACTTACCAAAGGGTGTATAGCAAACGGTGCTGTTAAGTCCTATTCCGAAAAAATGTGTGTGTTGTGCATTGCATCTGCCTGGCTACATAAAAGAGTGAAGTTTCTGTGTTTGTAATCATATGAGTAAATTGTCTGAGACCCAGCCCAGTCTGGTTTGTTGCTCACAGAATAATAGAGGTCTTTTTGTTTCTTTGCTCCATTGGTGGAGATTTCCTAGAAGTTGCAGGATGTCTTCCTTTTAATTTTTCCTCAACATTCTGACTTTACTTATGTCTCTCACCTTTGCTTTCCCTCCATCCCCCACCCACAACAGTAACTTGCTCCAGGCTCACTTTGCTCCAGTGTCTAGGAGATCAGGTAACACGTCTGCCACCAGAACTACGATTCCCAGCATTCCTGGTGCTCCCCTGCACTCTGGGCTTCCGCTTCCAGTTCAGGAGCTGCAGAAACCAAAAGGACTGGGAACTCCAGCCCACTCTGCTCTTCGGCCACAGAGACCCAGGACGCTAAACCTTCCCACTAACTCTCTGGCTGTGTCCGTGGTTCTGGACAGCATGGCCATCTTTGTCTCATCAATTTGCATATTCCCTCCTTATTGGCTGTGGGTGCCATCATCTTTATCGCGAAGTGATGGTTAATTTGCATATTACTCTTTTATTAGATAGGATAAGTACCCAATATCAGAGCACCTAAATTTTTTAAGCAAATTCTCTAACAAATCTAAAGGGAGAAATGGGGACTTCAATAACCATTTTCAGCAATGGACAGGTAAATCAGACCGAAAACATTAAGGAAATGTTGAGCTTGCACCATACATTAGGCCAAATGGACCTAATAGAAAATTATAGAACATTCCATTCAACAGCAATAGCATACACACATTCTTCTCAAATGCACATGAAAAATTCTCTAGTATAATCTATATGATAAGACATAAAACACACCTTAACATATCTGAGAAGATTGAAATTATATCAAGTATCTTATCTGACTACAATAGTATGAAATTAGAAATCAATAATAAAAATGAAATCTGGAAAATCTATAAATATGTAGAAATTAGAAAATATACTCCTGTCTAATCAATAAGAAATCAAAAGGGAATGCAAAAAATATCTTAAGACAAAGGAAAACATATCAAGCCAACACTATCAAAATCTATGGGATGATACAAAAGAAATTCTAAGAGGAAATTTTATAGTGATAAATCCACATATTTAAAAAATGGAAGTATCTCAAATCAACAACCTAACTTTATTCCTCAAGGATCTAGGAAAAAAGAATAAACCAAGCTCAAGAATGATCAGAGCAGAAATAAAATAAAGACAAGAAAAACAACAGAAAAGCCAACACATTTAGAGCTGTGTTTTTGAAAAA
>PVJC01028606.1:0-22438 GCA_004026665.1 Murina feae
AAAATAAAAATAGCTTAAAACCAATGCCTAAATTATGTTCTTTAAAAGTAAAAAGTCTGCAAACGAAAAACAGATACTCTGAGCTGACAAAACCAACACAATCAAAATACATGCAGAAAATATCCAACTCTTAGGGGAAAACTCACTTCTTCAATGTTTGTTTCATATAAACAGCACGGACATAAAAGAACACTGTCCCTAGATAACACATCTGCACTCCTTTGTACATATTCACTTGAAACCAGTCTTGCTCAGCAAAAACAGAAGCTGTGTCAGCATTTTGTTATTTTTTGAAGAAAAACAACAACACACAAATACTTGGCCATGATACAATCCAGTTCATTCCCCAGTTTCCAATACGCAAGGCGGGTCTACTCCACAAACTTCTCCCAGGAAGATCACCCCTCACCCACTAAATACTTCATTCACCTGACCCAGCAGGAGTCCTTCTAGACCAAACGGTGACCCCCTCCCACGATGTCTGTGTCAGGGCTTCAGGGTGTGTGTGTGTGTGTGTGTGTGTGTGTGTCAGGGTGTGTGTGTGTCTGTGTGTGGGTGTCAGGGTGTGTGTGGGTGTCAGGGGTGTGTGTGGTGTGGTGTGTGTGTGTTTGGTGTGTGTCAGGGTGTGTTTGGTGTGTGTGGTGTGTGTTTGGTGTGTGTCAGAGTGTGTGTTTGGTATGTGTCAGGGTGTGTTTGGTGTGTGTGGTGTGTTTGGTGTGTGTCAGAGTGTGTGTCAGAGTGTCTCTGTGTGTGTTTGGTGTGTGTATGTATGTGTGTATGTATGTGTGTATGTATGTGTGTATGTGTATGTATGTGTGTATGTATGTGTGTATGTGTGTGTGTGCTCCTGCGCTCGCACAGGGGCATTAGTTTCTGGAAATTCGAGATTCAACAGAAAGCAACCAGGCAAAGCGCCCTCGCTTCGGCTCCCGGAACCGTTCGCTGGAACAATCGGGCCGCAGGGCGGGACGGACCCGCCACCCCGAGAAGGACGAGCCCTGTGCGCCGCCCGGGCAGGTGGCCAAGCAGGACAGCGGGCTCCCGGTCGCGCGGAGGGAGAAGTCCCAGCCTGGCCGAGCGCCCCCAGACAGCACCGGGGGGTGCGGGGCAGCAGAGCGCGGGGGCTCGGGTTACAGGGCTGACGCGACCCAGCAGGCGCGGCAGGAAGACGGAGGGGCGGGAGTGGGGCACCCCTCATTTCCCCTCATTCCTCCCAGCTTGTCGCACGGCGGACTCCGCCCTGCGCGCTAGGATGCCGCGCTCTGACTGCCCACAGGCGCGGGGTGGGCAGCGCTCGGGGCACCTGCCCCGCCACTCACGTCTCCGATCTGCAGCTCCACCTCCTCCAGCCGGTCCACCGTCGGGCTCCGACTCGGAACGGGCCAGTCCAAACGCATTGGGATGCCGGGGGAAGATGGGGAAGAGGCTGCAGAAGACGAGGCAGAGAGGGAAGGTGGCGGGGGCTGCGAGGAAACCCGCGCCTCCTCGGCGTCAGCCATGGAGAAGTGCTGGTACGGCCGAATCGGAACCTGTCGAACCGAACCGACACCAACCGCCATTCAACTGCTCGCGCCCTAAGCCCCGAGGGCCCGCCTCCTCTGCCCCGAAATCCCGCCCAGTCTCCTGCGGACGTCTGCCCAATACCGAGAACGGCGTGTCTTCAGGACAGCCTATCAGCTACCAGTGGGCTCACCGTGGGCAGCTCACCGCTCCAGCGCCGAGCTCCTCACAGGCTTACCAGCTCCTCGGCAGAAGACTACAACTCCCAGGATGCCCTGCGCCTGGCTTCACCTCCCCCTGCCGTTTCCTGCGTGCGTGGTGCACCATGGGGCCCTGGGATGGCAGGACGGACTCCCTCCTCTGCCAGAGGCCGTGGTACACGACCCGGAAGCCTCGGCTGGCCATTGCGTCACGCGTGGCGCCGGCGCAGAACGAGAAAGAGGCGGGAACGCCGTGTAGCCTAAGAGGTGGGCTGAGCAGAGAGGCCGACTTCAGCAGAGGGCTCGGTGCTTGCCGGCAGGTAATGGCGCCCCCCGAGGCCTAGAGGTCCAGCGCCCGCGGCGAGCCCCTGGCAGTCCTCCTTCCGCTGGTGTCCGACGGAGAGTCCTGATGACAGTGAACATGTTGGTGCCACTAGCCAAGCTGTCCTGCCCGGGTGAGAGGGCATTTCGGGAGGGGAATTAGTGGGGAAAGGTCGAGTCGTTAGGGGGGGGAAAGGGTCCCAGCGGGGGGATGTAGGCACCGTTCTCCTCCCGTTTCTCCTCCGGTCAGCTTTCTCAGCTCACCTACGACAAAGGTCACGCCGTCTGCACGCGGTGGGGGACCCCGGGATCCTCCTGGGGTTGGTTGTCCCGAGCCCAAGAATTGACAACTAGGGTAAAGGTCATGGGCCCAGGAGACCTATCCACGCGGCCCCCCTGTGGACTCCTGAGCCGAATCGTCCCAGATTCTGGCTCCGACCCTTATCCCAAAGCTCAGGGGTTACCTGTTGCACCGTTGGAAATGGGTAAAAGAACATTTGCACAGTTTTTCTCCTTGGTCTTGACCTGAGTTGCGTCTTTGCCGCCAACCTAACATAGGGATGTTAATCATGATGATTAACATTCATATGTGCTGTCTAAGTCACCAGGAATTTTTCTGCATTGTGTAAAATTAACTCTAGGGGCTTATCGTGTTATGGGCTCCCCTAGAACCCACACGATGACTCGTGAAAATGCATTACCTCTCCTGTCACTTTTTAAAAAAATGAAAAGGTAGAATGATGCACTTGGATGGTGTTTTGTTTTGTTTTACTTAAAAACAAAACAAAAAGTCTTAAAGTTCCAAAAAAAAGCTCGCTACAGGATCTTGAATTATTTCACATCTGGCTTAATTTTTTTTAATCTCATTTAAGTTAATTTTCGGATATAGTATAAACAAGTATACCTATTGCAACTTCAAGGATGTTCTCATTATGCTAATTTAATTAAAGTGCAATTCTGTCAAGTTTGGCCATTCTATATTAAATAAGTAAAATTCTGTTTCAAGTTCATTTTTACTCATGCCTGTATTACTACCCTTAATGTGTGGATATGTTATGATTTTTTGTTCTTGTTTTTAATATCAAAGTAGTCACATGCAGCTGTCTGCCGTACTGCCTAATTTAGTTTAAGTTAGAACTCATTCTTGGGCCAAGTGCTAACATATTTCCACCAAACGTACCATTTCCATTTTCCTTGGATGCTTAAATCATTGCCATTTTCACAGCCTACTGTTAGTACTACTGGCAACAAAGAGACAAGCACAAATGCATGTCAGTGTGACTTTGATAGGGTGATGTTATGAGTTCAATGGACTTTTGAGCTCACTTCTCTACCAAAATTAAGCCAAGGTGCGTAAGTGTACACTTTAAAGTGAAATACCAGATTTGTTTTCAGAAAAGGAGTAAAGGTCATGATTTTTTTACCCCCCCCCCCCAAGAGGATATCATGCTGCCCAGTTCCAAATATTCTCAAGAAAATCACTAGCTGTATGAGCAATAGAATGACACTTTTGTCTGATACCAAATCATAACTTTTCAGAAGCAGATGAAAACTTCTAAACATTAAACTACAGTGATGCGACACTAAACCAAAACTTAAAATATTGCTATGTCTTTTAATAAAAATATAAATAATAAATATCCTTAAATGCTCTTTCGAATGATGATCCTATATAATAAAAGAGAAACATGCAAATTAACCGTCCCTCTGCTAAGCTCAAGCCACGCCCACCAGCCAATTAGGAGTGAATATGCAAATTAATCCAACTAAGATGGTTATAGCCACAAAGCTGGAGTGAGCAGGAGGTTTGGGTTGCCCCAACAATGGAGGAAGCCAAGCTTCCTGCCTGCCCTGGCCAGCCCTTGGCTCCTCTCAAGGCTACAAAGTTTGAATTATAGAAGATAAATAAATCCCAGAAAAAATAAAAAAAGGAGAGGCTGGGAGCTTGGGTCACTGGGGGGCGTGGCCAGCCTGAAAATGGCCCTCACCCACTGGGGGTATTGGCCAGCCTGCAAACAGCCATCAGCCCCTCACCCAGGCTGGCTAGGCACCCCAATTGGACCTCCCACCCTAAAGGGGCTGTAACCAGCCTGCAAACAGCCATCAGCCCCTCACTCAGGCTGGTCAGGCACCCCAGCGAGGATCTCCACCCTGAAGGGGGTATGGCCAGTTCTAAAACAGCCCTCAGCCCCTCACCCAGGCTGGCCACATCCCCATGGAGTGAGGGTCCCTACTTGGGGGCAAACAGCCATCAGCACCTCATCAAGGCTGGCCAGGCACCCCAGTGGGGTCCCCCACCCTGAAGGGGATGTGGCCAGCCTGAAAACAGCCCTCAGCCCCTCACCTAGGCTGTCCAGGAACCCTAGTGGGACCCCCCACCCTGATCTGGGACACCCAGCTGGCCCCCACCCGTGCACCTGGCCTCAATCATCTAATCTAATAAAAGAGTAATATGCAAATTGACCATCACTCCAAGACACCTAAGCCATGCCCACCAGCCAAGCCACACCTCCCAGCCAATCAGAGCAGCTGTATGCAAATTAACTCAACCAAGATGGAGGCCGGCAGCCACGGAGCTAGAACAAACAGGAGGCTTCCGTTGCAACTGCCTGACTAGGCCAGTGGGCCTCTGCTCAATGTAACAAAGTTTCAATTATAGAAGATAAATAAACCCCAGAAACCTGATTCCAGCCAGCCTCGCTGAGACGTTGGGTCAATGAGAGCTGTAGGCAGCCTGAAAACAGCCCTCAGCCCCTCATTCAGGCTGGCCAGGCACGCCAGCAGGTGGACATCCCCTGAGGGGTCCCAGACTGCGAGTGGGCACAGACGGGCTGAGGGACCTCCCGAGTGCACACATTTTTGTGCACCAGGCCCCTAGTATATAATAAAAGGGTAATATGTAAATTGACCCTAATAGCAGAACAACTGGGAATGACTGGTCACTATGACACACACTGATCACCAGGGGGCAGATGCTCAATACAGGAACTGCCCCCTGGTGGTCAGTGCTCTCCCACAGGGGGAGCTCTGCTCAACCACAAGCCAGGCTGACGGCTGCCAGCACAGCAGTGGTGGTGGGAGCCTCTCCCACCTCCTCAGCAGCGCTAAGGATGTCCAACTGCAGCTTATGCCTGCTCCCCACTGGCAAGTGGATATCCCCCAATGGCTCCTGGGCTACCAGAGGGATGTCTGACTGCCAGCTTAGACCTGATCCCCCGGGGAGCAGGCCTAAGCCAGCAGGTGGACATACCCCGAGGGGTCCCAGACTGTGAGAGGGCACAGGCCAGGCTGAGGGATGCCCGCCCCCACTAGTGCACAAATTTTTGTGCACCAGGCCTCTAGTATTACTATATTTGAACTCTGGGACTAAGTTCTATAATTATGTGTCTTGCATACTTTTTTAGATTTAGGATATGTGAAGGATTACTTCAGTTTTAAAAAATTATTCCCAATAAAACATTTTTAGAATGCATTTGCAATAGAGAAATTTAGTTTACTAGCCAACTTAAGAGTGATTATCAAAAACAGACTTTTAGTGTTTGTCTTTTTAATATATTTTTATTGATTTCAGAGAGGAAGGGAGAGGGCGAGAGAGATAGAAACATCAATGATGAGAGAGAATCATTGATTGGCTGCCTCCTGCATTCACTCAACTGCACTGCCCTGACAAGGAATCCAACCTGGTGACCTCTTGGGTCATAGGTCAGTGCTCAACCACCGAGCCACACTGGCTTGATGAGACTTTTAGTGTTTAAAAGGCTTTAGTGGTGTCACTCCAAATCTCTTTTCCTTCTGCATTCATCATAATCTTTAATTATTGTCTGATGCCAGGTTTTTACTTTTGTCAAAGCATCATTTTATTGGAGAGCCCTGACTGGGTGGCTATGTTAGTTGGAGCGTTGTCCTGTGTACCAAAAGGTTGCAGGTTCAATCACCTCTTTGGGGTGTATAAGGGAGGCAATCAATTGATCTCTATCTGTCTGTATGTCTGTCTGTCTCTATCTCTATCCCTCTAAAGTCAATAAAGATATCCTCAGGTGAGAATTTTAAAAAATCATTTTATTGCAAGAAATAAAACAAAAATGTATGAATGCTGCGATTGGGTTTAAAGAATAGGAATAATTATCCTGTGCCAGGCTGTCATCTCCTCCTTAGTTAGACAAGAAATAAGTAGCACAGCTTGTTTCTCACAGCTCAGGCTCCATCATTCCAGAGGTCATCCCAATCCACGGGAGCTTCAGACTTCACCGATGATGGAAGGACTAAGAGTCAGCTTGGCTGGGAGTGTCTTAACTGCTACTTATCTAATGTAAATGGGGATTGTAGCTGTCCCAAATATCTCATAAGGTCATGAAGGATAGGATGTGGTATTAAAGCTGAGAATTCTCAACTGTTTAGTATGTCCATGAGAATGTAAATTTTATTATATGCAGGATGGGACAAAAGTAGGTTTACAGTTATGCAAAACACAGAATTTTTTCTTTTATTATTATTTTCCATACGAACAGCTGTATGCCTACTTTTGCCCAACCCTGTATTCCAAATCCAAGCAAAAGTCTCGGTTGATCTTTATTCTTTGTTTATTATAGTCCATATTTAGGAAATTGTTCATTTGCAGATAGATATTCATTTATAAGAGACAAGTTAAAAATTAGAAAATTCCTCATTATTATTATTATTGCTCTATAACTCAGAAATTAGTGTTAGGAAATTAAACCACAGATTTGTGTGTTCCTGGATGAGAGTTGAAATTTTAACTAGGAAGCTTCCTGTCCAGCTAACAAATATGTTAGCTACTTTCTTGTGTAAGACATATACTAGATCCTACATCGTAGTATTTCCAAGTCAAAGATTGATCATAAACTTTAGAGCTTATGCGGTAGGGAAGAGTAAATTAACTTGCTGAAAATTTCATTGCTGTTAATGAATTCAAACACAAAGTAGACAAACTCCAAAACCTGTGCACTTACCCGTTGAATTTTCACATGTGTTTTTTTTGTGTGTTTGTTGTTTTTTTTTAAATTTGTTTTATTGCTTAAAGTATTACAAAGATTATTGCATATGTATCCTTTTTTCCCCCCTTGACCTTCCTCGGCCTGCCCTACCCCCCAGTGTCTTGTGTCCATTGATTATGCTTATATGCATGCATACAAGTCCTTCAGTTGATCTCTTGATAAACTTTATTTTTTGTTAAACTTTATTTTTTGTTAGCATTTTTAGGTTTAGAGAAAAATGGAGCAGAATTTACACAAAGTTTCGATATAACTCCTTCACTCCCCTGTAATTGCATTGATGTGGTACATTTGTTACAAGTGGTAAATGAATATTGATACATTATTAGTAATAGTTTAGTGTTCACTCTTTGTGTTGTACATTCTATGGGTTTTGATATGTGCATAATGTCATGTATCTACCATTAATGACATTATCATACAGAATAGTTTCACTGCCTTCTCCCCCAAATTCCCTGAATTTGACTTACTCATCTCTTCCTCTCTCTTTCTGAACCCTGGCAACCGCTGATCTTTTTAATATCTCTATAGTTTTGCTTTTTCCAGAATATCATATTGGTTTCTTTCAATATGCATTTGTTTTATCCATATTTTTTCATGGCTAATAGCTTATTTCGTTTTAGTAATAAATAATATTTCATTGTATGGATTCACGTCAGTCTGTTTATCTGTTCACCCATTAAAGGATACCTTCCAAGTTTTGACAATTATGAATAAAGCTGCTGTAAAAATTCATGTGAGATTTGTTTTTTTAAAATAATGGATATTTTCTATCTTTTATTATGATATGAACACAACATGAGATGGTAACATCTTGAAAAAATTTAAATGTATAATATATTATTGTTGGCAGCTCCCTAGTAATATAAGATGTTCATATCTTTTTTTAAAGATTTTTAATTGATTTTTGGAGAGAGAAGAAGGGACAGAGAGAGAGAAACATCAATCTGAAACCAACATCAGATCAGTTGCCTCCTGCACACCCCTACTGGGCATCAGTCCCCAACCCAGGCTTTGGCTCTGACTTGGGAATCGAATTAGCAACCATCTGGTGCATAGAAGAACATCCATCCTACTGAGCCACATCGGTCAGGGCTGTTCAGCATCTTTTCATATGCCTATTTTCCATCTGTACATTTCTGTTTCTTTGGTGGGTTGTCAGTTCAGATCTTTTGTCCATTTTTTAATTGCAGTGTTTGTGTTTTTATGAGTTCTTTTTATATTTTGGATACCAGCTCTTTATCAGCTACATGTTTTGCAGATATTTTCTTCCACTCTATGAATTATCTTTTCATTCCCTCATGTTGGTTTTTTAATGCTTCTGATTTATAGCTCTAGTTTGCCTTTACACAGAGAATTACACTAAAAAAAAGCATTAAAGTATTTCATAAAACCAAGGCTGAATCGTAAATGAGAACTATAATGAAGGAGAGTGTAAAATATTACATTTGTAAATTAGGGTAAGACTGGGATTTACAACAAGGAAAAGACAAATAAGGACTGTGGTATCTACTGATACAACAAGGAAAAGACAAATAAGGACTGTGGTATCTACTGATAGCATTCAGACAATTAAGCAAGACATTTATACTTATATCTTTTTTGTCATATAAACTTTTTAAATTTTTAGTCAAATGGCATAATGATTTTAAAGAATTTTACGTACTTAGAAAAACCTTCCTAAATCCAAGATTCTAAAAAAAAACCAGTGTTTTCCCCATAATCTTTTGTATGTAACTGTAATGTTCTTTTTTAAATAACAGTGTTATTGAGATACTAGGGGCCCGGGTCACGAAATTCGTGCACGGGGGGGAAAATGGGGGGTCCCTCAGCCCAGGCTGCCCCCTCTCACAGTCTGGAACCCCTCAGTGGATGTCCTATGATGGCCCCAGTCTGGCAGGCTCCTTTTGTATGTGTGTGTGTGTGTGTGTGTGTGTGTGTGTGTGTGTCTCGCCACTGGGGACCTGCCCCAGCCGCATCTGAGGCTCAGAGCAGTCCTCCTGTGTGTGTCTACCTGCACCCAGGCACACCATCGAGGCTTGGAGCAGGCACCCCCTCTATGTTGATCTCTCAAACTCTTGCCCTCCCCTGCATGTTGTTCTCTTTTTTTTAGCTGTGGCCAGGGCTGGGTGCTGCCTGCCTCCCAAGCTTGCCTACTGCCCATCTTCCTCCAGCCACCAGAAAGCAGGGAAAACCCCGCCTCGTGGTCAGACCAGCCTTTTCCTGTTCCCTGATCCCCGGAAGGGACCTGGGGAGCCGCCAAGCAGGCCCCCCAGCCCCCAAGAGCTTGCTTTCCGCTCCCCAGTGGCCCTCAAAGGGCCTGGGGAGCCGCCAAGCAGGCCGCTGACTCTTTCCCACTCACCCATCCCCTGCTGCCTTCCTTTCCCACTCCCTGGTGCCGCCAAGGGGTCTGGGGAGCTGCCAAGCAGGACCCCGGCCCCTGCAGCCTTGCTTTCCCGCTCCCCGGTGCCCCGCAAAGGACCTGGGCAGCCACCAAGCAGGCCGACCCCCTGATGCCTCTTTCCTGCTCCCCGTCCCGCCGCCTTGCTTTCCTGCTCCCCGGTGCCCTGCAAGGGGCCTGGGAAGCCCACCAAGCAGTCCACTGACCCCCCGCTGTCTCTTTCCCACTCCCTGATGCCCCTCAAAGGGCCTGGGCAGCCGGCAAGCAGGCTGCCAACCCTACCGCCTCTTTCCAACTCACTGGTCCTGGGTCCTGCGCTGTTCCGCCCTGCAGCCACTCTGTGCACTCGGGAGGTCCCTTAGCCCGGCCTATGCCCTCTCACAGTCTGGGAGCCCTCTGGGGATGTCCACCTGCTGGCATGCCTGACCAGCCTGGGTGAGGGGCTTTAAGACTGCCCACAGCTCCCATTGACCCAATGTCCCAGCAAGGCTGGCTGGACGCAGGTTTTTGGGGTTTGTTTATCTCCTATAACTGATACTGTTCCTTTAAGAAGCCGAGGCTTAGTAACGGAAGCCTCCTTTCTGCTTCAGCTCGCAGCTTCTATAATGAAATAATGTTACTCTTAGGCCTGCTGTTTCCTTCAGCTCCCGAGGATTCTATGATTTATACATTGTTGCAAACATGCCTTGTTTTGCTTTCGGCGAGGATTGGGGCCGGAGCGCAGACAGTTTCACTTTCACTCCTGCTGCAATGGAAGCTGCCCTTTACTCCATGAGTGGCGGCCACCATGTTGGCTGGGTTAATTTGCATACAGTTGCTCTGATTGGCTGGTAGGCGTCCCGAAGAAATGGTTAATTTTACTATTTCGCTTTTATTAGTTAAGATGTTACATACCACGCAGTTCACACTATCTAAAGTTTTTAGTATATTCACCAAGTTGTGCCGTATCACAGTGTACTAGAACATTTTAATCACCCGAAATAGAAACTCCATACCCATTAGCAGTCACTCCCCAACCCCTCCAGAGCTAGACCATTAATCTACTTTCTATCTCTATAAATTGGTCTATTTTGAATATTTCATATACATAGAATATTCATGTATATGGGATTTTTGTGGCTGGCTTTCATTTAGCATGTTTTCAAGGTTCATCCATGTTGTAGCATATGTCACTACTTAATTTCTTTTATTGCTGAATGATATTTCATTTATGGATATATTACTTTTTATTTATCAATTCACTAATGAACATTTGAGTTGTTTTCACTTTTTGGCTGTTATAAATACAACTATGAACATCTGCGTGAAAGTTTTTTGTGTAGACCTATGTTTTTTGTTTGTTTTTATTGTTTAAAGTATTACACATAGTAGTACATACATCTCCTTCCCCCCCCCATTGACCTTCCTCCAGCCTCCCCTAACCCCTGTCACATGCCCTCATCTCACCCCCACCCTCAGTATCTTGTGTTCATTGGTTGTGCTTATATATGCATGCATACAAGTCTTTCGGTTGATCTCTTCCCCCCCCCCCCGCCCCGAAACACTCCCCAGCCTTCCCGCTATAATTTGTCAGTCTGCTTGATGTTTTACTGCCTCTGTATCTATCTTTTTGTTCATCAGATTATAATGTTTATTTTCCATAAATGAGTGGGATCATGTGATATTTATCTTTCTCTACCTGACTTATTTCGCTTAGCATAATGCTCTTCAGTTCCATCCATGCTGCTGCAAATGGTAAGAATTCCTTTTTTATAGCAGCGTAGTATTCCATTGTGTAGATGTACCATAGTTTTCTAATCCACTCATCTGCTAATGAGCATTTAGGCTGTTTCCAAATCTTAGCTATGGTGAATTGTGCTGCTATGAACATAGGGGTGAATATATCCTTTCTGATTGGTGTTTCTGGTTTCTTGGGATATATTCCTAGAAGTGGGATTACTGGGTCAAATGGGAGTTCCATTTTTAGTTTTTTTGAGGAAATTCCATACTGTTCTCCACAGTGGCTACACCAGTCTGCATTCCCACCAGCATTGAATGAGGGTTCCTTTTTCTCCACATTCTTGCCAGCACTTGTCATTTGTTGATTTGTTGATGATAGCCATTCTGACAGGTGTGAGATGGTACTGCACTGTTGTTTACCCCTGTGTACCTTTTTTGTTTCCTATTTCTTCTTTTTTACAGTAGACCCTTTAGCATTTCTTGCATTGCTGGTTTGGTGGTAATAAACTTCCTTAGTCCTTTTTTGTCTGTGAAGCTCCTGATTTCACCCTTAACTTTGATTGATAGCCTTGCTGGGTACAGTATTCTTGGATTCATACCCTTCCTTTGAATGACTTTGTATATTTCATTCCATTCCCTTCTTGCCTGATGTGTTTCTGTGGAGAAATCAGTCACTAGTCCAATGGAGGATCCTTTGTAGGTAACTTTCTGTGTCTCTCTGGCTGCTTTCAAGATTCTTACTTTGTCATTGGTGTTTGCCAATTTAATTATAATGTGCCTTGGCATCGGTCTTTTGGGGTTCATTTTGTTTGGGACTCTGTGAGCTTCTTGGATTTTGTGTGAGTTTTTTCTTCCCTAATCAGGGACGTTTTCTGTGATTATTTCTTCAAACAGGCTTTCTATTCCTTGCTCAGTTTCCTCTCATGCTGGTGCCCCTATTATGCAGATGTTGTTTCATTTCGTGTTGTCCCAAAGTTCTATTAGACTCTCCTCCTGCTTTTTAATTTTTTTTTTTAGAAGCTGCTCTGCTTACATATTTTTTCGTATCTTGTTTTCTAGCTCAATGATGCAGTCCTCTGCTTCTTCTAGTCTACTATTGATGCTTTCTTTTGAGTTCTCTATAGCAGCGATGTCATTTTTCATTTCTTCTTGGTTCTTCATTTCCTCTTGGTTCTTACACATATTTTTCAATTTGTCTTCCATTCTTTTCATCCACCTTATGACTATTTCTCTGAATTCTTTCTCTGACAGGTTGCTTGCCTCCATTTTGTTTACTTCCTTTTCTGGTGATACCTGCTTTTCTTTCAGATGTGGGCTGTTTCTTTGTCTCCCCATGATCTCTCTTCTTCGGGTGTCTGGTTATGTAGTTCTTTCTCTTCTATGTTGATTTAAAGACACGAAATACAACACAACAACGCACAATGGACAGGACACTGAACACAAATTTATTCACCATACTAATAACCCCAAATAAAGGTGACCACCAGAGAAAAGAGAATTAGGGGATAAGAAAGAAAGAAGAAGAGAGAAAAAGGGGGGAGTGCAAAAATGAAATTGGGAAAAGGAAAAAAAAGTAAGAGGGAAAAGAAAGAGAATGAAAAAGAAGAGGGGAAACTACTATTTATATGGGGAGAAAACTCCAATAGAACAGCCACTAATCCCAACAAATGCCAGGAACAAATACCTAGCAATGAGTGCAAACTACAAACAACAACTAATAACAAGTGAGGTGAGGGAAAATAGAAGCAAATAACAAAAAAAAAAAAAAAGCAAAACAGTCTCACAAACATGCATAAAAAAAACAATATAATCAACAATCAAACATATAACAACAAAAGGACAGAGGGGAAAAATTTGGATAGTGAAGAAAGAGAAGAGAGAGGTGTGTATGTACTTAGAGCAGGAGATTGGAAATTAGATATGTAAGTAGGGTGAAATTTTAACAGCAAGTAAAAAAGAAAGAATAGGGAAAATCTAAAGCAGGAACAGGGTAAGAGAGACAGGACAACAAAAGGGGAAAAGTGAGGAAGAGAGTGTTGGCATAAAGGTAAAGTTGAGATAGAGTAAAATGATGCTAAAGGGAAGATGAAAATAGAATGTAGAACACTAATCCCAAAATAAAACAAAGAGAAAAAAATAAAATGACACTGTTTTTAAAAAGGTAAAGTAGTAGTAGTAATAGTAATACTGATTAAAAATAAATATGTAATAATTAAAAAGGTAAAATCAAGTGAGAAAAAAATTAGTTTCTTAAGTAAAGAAAAAAAATAATGTGCAGTAGTGAAGGTCATTCACTTACTCTACTGTTCTTTTTGGCATACCTGTTTCCTAGTCAGGGCAGTATTGAGGTTCCCTGCGTTCCACTGCGCCTCAGTGTTGAAGGCCACAGTCCTGGTTTTCAAACAGGCAGTATTTCTTTGTTTGTTTTTCTCCTTTATTTGTGTTTACACAAGAGTCAATTTGTGATTCAACCCCTGGGTGGCAGTGTTTCTGGATTGACCTCCGGGTCTATAGGTCCTCTCTAGCTAGTGTTTAGATTTTGTTTTCCCTGTGGCATTTAATACTGGTTTGGGGGAATGGGCTGCCCCAGAGCTAGTTCTCTGATCATTATTTCTTGCTCTGATCCCCAGGTTCCACAAAAACAATTCCCCTGCAGTTTCTTAGAGTGTCCCCAATTGGGTGACCCTATGTATTGGGGTTAGTAATCAAAAGCAAGGATTTAAAGAGGAAGAGAGAGAGAGAGTGTGTGTGAGTGAGTGTGCAGTCTCTTTTCCCCTTGGGTCTAAGCAGCCGGCACACTGTTAAAATTTTTAGGCTTCCCTTTTGCGCCCAGTTCAGCTATGGGTTGCTTTTTAGAGTTTCCTTCTGTTAGCAGCCCTGCGGATCCCCCTCCACATTCGCGGATCTCGCCAGCCAGCCCCAAAGGCCACTCGTGGACTTTTCTGGGCGCAGACTTCCCTGGATCCTCCAGCTCCCGCCATGCGCGTTTCTCTCTCCTGCCAGACCACAGGCCCCACGTTATGCCAGGCGAAACCTGACCTTTCCGTGAGGGGGTGCAGAACTCCTCTGAATCCGCATGCTCTCGCCGCTTGGGGACCCGTGTTCCCGGGTTCGCAGCTGTTCTCTGGGTGCCACTGTTTCAGATTCCTGGAATTTTCAGGCTTCCGACAACATGGTCTCTGTCAGATTGGGTCATTCGGGGAGGGATCCCAGCAGCAATGGAGGCTACTCGGTCAGGGGAACCCCATCCAGCAATCCCCCACAGTCCCCTGGAGTATAGCTGTCCCTCAACTCACAAGCAAACACTCCCCTTGCGACCACACACTCTCCCTTCCTTCTCTCACTTATGCACTATCTTGCAGTCTGCCTTCCTGTCGGCAGCCATCCTCCTTCCATTATGGATCTTGACTCTTTTTAAAAATATTTTTTAGAAGGAGACAAAGAGAGAGAGAGGGGGTGGGGGGAGGGAGAGAGGGATAGAGGGAGAGAGAAACATGATGCAAGACCAGAACACCAATCAGCTGCCTCCTGCATGCCCCACACTGGGGACTGAGCCTGCAACTGGGCATGTGCCCTGACCAGGAATCCAGCCGGCAACCTTTTAGTGCGTGGGAGGTCACAAAACCAACCTAGACCTATGTTTTTATTTATCGTAAGTGTATATTTAGGAGTGAGTCATATGGAAACTGTGTTTAACATTTTCAGAGACAGACTGTTTTCCAAGCAGCTGTACCATTTAACATTCCTGTAGCAGTATATGAAGATTCCAGTTTCTCCACATGCTCATTATAACTTTTTATTACCTGCCTTATATAAAGTGGTAACTTGTTACGGTTTTTATTTGTATTTCCTGGATGGTTAGTGATGTTGAGCATCTTTTCATGTGATTAGCAGCCATTGTATTATCTCCTTTGGAGAAATATCTATGTAGGTTCTTTGGTTATAATTGTTATTTTTTGTTAATGTCAGAAATGAATTCTTTATATATGCTAGATATAAGTCCGTTATCAGAAATATGATTTGCAAATAGTATTTTCTCCCAGTTCATGGATTATTTTTTTACTTTCTTGATAATAGCCTTTGAAGCACAAAAGGTTTTAATTTTGATAAAGTACAGTTTATCTATTTTTTATTTTGTTGCTTTTATCATTGCTAAGAAACCACTGTTCAAAGGTGACAAAAATATACACCCAGGTGTGTGGGGTATTTTTTTTAGATAGTTTTAGTTCTTATATTTAGGTCTTTGATCTTTTCTTAGTTATTTTGTATCATCATAATCTTTATTTTTAAATTAAAAAAAGAATTTTAGATTCACAGAAGAGTTGAAAAGATAGCGCAGAGTTCCCATAATACCTTTGCCTAGGTTAACTTCTTACATGACTGTAATATAATTATCAAAACTAAGAAATTAACATTGATACAATACTATTAAACGACATACTTTATTCAGTTTTCCTTTTTTGTCATAGGATCCAATCCAGGTTTCCACATGCTCTTACTCGTCTAGTTCCTTAGTCTACTTTAGTGTGACAGTTTCTCTGCCTTTTCTAGTCTTTCATGACCTTGACACTTTCGGAATAGACTGGCCTGGCATTTTGTGGAATGTCTTTCATTCTGAGTTTGGTGATTTCTCATGACTAGACTGAGGTTATAGATTTGGTGGAAGTATATCACAAATACAGATTACATTAAAAGTTGTTGCCCAGGAATTGAGAAAGTTCCCACCTAATTGCTTCTCTCTTCCTAAGGAGATGGAGTTGAAGGTTTAAGAACAATAGAGGTTTAATAACTTCCTTGCAGATAAATATTTTCATACTTCTGTTTATTTCCATAAAATTCTACTTGCTAACTCAGATTATGTACACACTAGTAGCCCTGCACACAGATCCGTGCACCAGTAGCTTTCTGTGGGGCCTGGCTGCTCCGCGCCCACTGCCCAGACGGCTCTCTGCAGCCCGGAGGCCCATCCACAGCTGGGCACAGAATGCTTGCCTCATCACCAGAGTGCTGATGCAACCCCGCTGCCCAGAGGCCCTCCGAGGCTGGAGGGGAACATTTGCCTCGTTGCCATGGTGACGAAGCAAGTGTTCCATCAGGCCTCTCATGCTGCCTGCTCTCAGCGGCCGCCTCCCAGGACTGGGGGATTCTGGCAGGGCTGAGAGGACTGGGCGCCACCATCTTTGTGATGGAGTGACAGTTAATTTGCATATTACCCTTTTATTAGATATGATTTTTTTTAGGCTCAGAAAGTATTGTCATATATGAGAGCCAATCTAATTTAAAAAGAAGCTGATTATAAACCCATTTTTGCCAATATTGTTCCAACATAATTATTAATACTACCCCTTATTAATCTCAAAAGTAGCTAGTTTGGATTATAAATTATATGGTCATTCTATTTATAGGTTAAACTTGACATGAGCTAGATTGAATAAATTAGTTTATTAGCTACTTTAATTATAATTTGAAAACATTGCTTTATGAGAAAAAAAGCTAACTGAATTGTTCATCTATGAAAGGATGCAGTCTATTTCAGTTTATGTCACAACTAATAGCTCTACAGCACAAATGAAACTATTCCCTGAATGTCTGCAGTTTTGATAGGGTCAGAATATAAACAAGTTTCCAAATATAAGGCATCATGTGTAATCATACAGTTTTGGGTCATGAAGGTACTTAGACCTGTAACCCTTTACTTTTTTGGATAAGGAAACAAATAAAGTGATTTGTATAAGGTGTTAGGGCTAATTAATAGAAAATTAACCAGAAACCAGCTCTGATCGTCAATCCTAGATTTTTAAAATATATTTTTTTTCAGTCTATTTCTGAGGAAAGCTAATTGAAAAAATAATAATATTCATAATTTTTGTGCAGCGTTTCAGTGCTTTCATGCCTTAAAAATCAAGAAAAATTATCTACCTCTGTGTGCTACAAGATGGGCTTCAACTTCCATTGTACCTCGAATTACTACCCACTATACTATTTATCCCCGGGATAAGGACAAACGATGGGAAGGTAGGTAATAATTTGTGCAAAATTGTTGAGACTTTATAGATACTTTGTATCATTTTGTATATTTTTCATGGTACTGTAAAAATACATAGATTTATAAAATCAATTACATATTAGTATTTAGAAAAACAAATATTTGCTAAATTTATAATAATAAATCTCAAAGCCAAAAGTTTATTTATGGAAGCAAAAATAAAACATGCACTGGAACCAGAAGTAAGAGAACATACAATTAATACAGTTATATCCTTAGTACACTTCTCATGCAAAGGAGAGAGGCAATTTCTGAAAATAATAATGTTCTAGAGCATAGGGGGTATTTGTAAGCCACTATGTGATTTTGGCAGATCATATTCATCCCAGACTTTTTATGTACTTCTTACCTTTTTTTCCTCACAGGAGTGAGCATGGAGAGGTTTGCAGAAGAAGCAGATGTAGTAATAGTTGGTGCGGGCCCTGCAGGGCTATCTGCTGCTGTTCGGCTAAAGCAGTTGGCTGCTCAGCATGAAAAGGACATCCGTGTGTGTCTAGTGGAGAAAGCTGCTCAAATAGGAGCTCATACTCTCTCAGGGGCTTGCCTTGATCCACGAGCTTTTGAAGAACTGTTCCCAGACTGGAAGGAGAAGGGAGTATGAAAAACTGGTTTTTATGAAAAGTCTAATCTTTATTGACTCTTTATTTCCAAATTACGGGAATAATGGAAACCCTTTCATGTAATTCTATCTTATAAAGGATAATTACTGATTTTTTTATTTAAAAGGAGCAAAAATAGATAAAATTATGTCAAATATAGTTATAATTTTAAGATATTAATTCACTTTTGTATAATGTCTTCTACATGTTGTATTTATGTACTGGGTTTGTGAGAAGGCATTATCTTGAGAAGATCTTTTAATGTTTGTACTGAAAAAAAATACAGCATTTTGATTTTGAGGGCATTTCTTAACTTTCTCCATAAGTGTTTATATCATTGTTCTTAATAAAGTGTTATCTAAATTTCCTGGACATTGCAATAGCTAAAGCCAAGGAGGATAATCTAATCTAATTTTCTAAAGAAATGAATCACGGTCTCCCGTATCTAAGCCGAAAAGGCACTGTTATAATACGCAGAAAACCAAGTGTTGTTTTTACTGCTCTCATAATTGTATGACCTTGGTTAAAATTTTATACTCTATATGTCAGTTTTTTCTTATGTGAGATAGATGAGTTAATATATATATATTTTTTTTTCTACCTTTAAAGTTAGACTATTTAGTATCTGTGAATATGCATTGTAAAGGTAAAACGTATAAATATTTCTGTATTTTTTCCATGTGGAGTAAACTAAATTCCAGAAATTTAACTTCTGCTGTTCTTTCTAAAATATCAAGCTCCTTTAAAGTAGAAATACTTTAATTATGCCTAATTAACTTCCTCTTTTCAATATTATATCAGAAATAGCTATCAATGAATGATTATTGACTAATATCAATTCTAATAGAGAGAAAAAGTTTTTCACATCAAAGCCCTTTATAGCTAAGCAGAAACAATCTATTGTATACATGTTAATTATCTTTTTCCAAAGGAAAAATAAAATTTGTCTTATGTTTTCATCAAGCAGGAAATTACAACCTGGAGCAAGCTCCTAGGCTAAACTCCCACAGACAGGGAGACAGGAAGCCATCCTCCTTGATGTTCACATTTCAAAGATGTCTCCAAGGTCCCCAAGAAAGACATTCCTGGGATGCAAAACTGGCTTATTTAAGTTTTAAAAAGATCCCCATACATCTCAAAGGGATAAAGACAGTCCAAATTTTCTAAAGAAAATGATGAAAGAAAATTGAGGAGGGTAGTTCCCTTTTTAAATTTTTATTTATATATATTTTATTGTTGACAGTATTATAGATGTCTCCCTTTTCCTCCCTACTGATCCCCTTCCACCCAGCCCCTGCTCCATTTCATGCCTTCACCACACTATTATCTGTGTCCATGTGCTATGCATATATGTATATAAGTTCTTTGGTTATTCGCATCTCCCGAGCCACCTCCCCTCTAAGATCTGTCAGTCTGTTCCATGCATTCATGCCTCTGGACCTATTTTGTTCATTAGTTTATTATCTTCATTAGATTCTACATATAATTGAGATCATGTGATATTTGTCTTTCCTCTGACTGGCTTATTTTACTTAGCATAATATTCTCAAGGTCCATCCATGCTGTCTCTTTACTTTTTGTTTTTTATTTGTATTTACCCTTACAAATATGAACTAAAATTTCCCTTTCTTAACATATTTTATTTCTAGGCTCCACTTAACACTCCTGTAACTGAAGACAGGTTTGCAATTTTAACACAGAAATATAGAATTCCTGTGCCAATTCTTCCAGGTAAGATATGATAATCACAGAATTATAGAATTCTACAGCTGTAAGGAGCTACATTTACATTTCATCTGGTGAAATTCCATCCTTTTACAGATGAGAAAGCTGAGGCCCGAGATTTGTAGGCCTTACACAGCTTATAGGGAAGCAGGAGTGGAACCCAGTTGTTTTGTCTCCCAGTCTAGAAGAATTGAGATAGTCTTGAAAGCCCACTAGGAATTTTTAATTTACTGCTGTAATATTATTTTTAATTTAATAAGAGTTCTAGACCAAAATCATAGAAAAGAAATTAAAATTGTGACCATAAGAGACTGTGTATATTTAATTAAAAATTACACATTGATTTGAATTTTTAAATTATTTATGTTTTTTAGTTTTATCAATAAAAAGTTAGATTTATAAAGAAAGCATTTATTTGTAGGTCTTCCAATGAATAATCATGGCAATTACATTGTGCGCTTGGGACATTTAGTAAGCTGGATGGGAGAGCAAGCAGAAGCCCTTGGTGTTGAAGTATACCCTGGTTATGCTGCTGCTGAGGTTTGTATCATTTTGTTTTGTGTTTATAGAAAGTGATGTTTTCTTTTGAATAAACAAAGAATAGTACAGAGTAAAGAAATAAATATTTCGGAAAAGCCATTGGATTTTAGAATTGCAAAATTAGAAGGAATCTTAGAAAGATCTAATCCAAAGAGTACTTAAATTCCTAATATTGTACGCAGATCAAATGATGGTCCAACTTATGATTGAACCCCATCAGGGTTGAAAAGACCTCTAAATTTTCATTTGGTAATGGACTATTGATAATGTACTTTCTTATATTGAACAGAAATTTACACTGAGTGGCCAGATTATTATGACCACCCCATCAGTACAATGAAGTGAATTAGTTATGCAAATAATAATAATAATCCTATCTAATAAAAGAGTAATATGCAAATTAGGCATCACTCCATCACAGAGATGGCCGCCCCCATGGCCACAAGATGGCGGCACCCAATCTGGTTCAGCCCTGCCACTGAAGTGGTCAGACCTGTTAGCCTAGCAGGTGGAGGGGGAGGCCTGAGGAGCGGAACAGGTGATCTGGGCTGGAGGTCCTCTGCCCAGGCCAGAAGCATTTGTCAGAGGCCTCAGGCATGGGCAAGGGTACTGCCGGAGATCACAGAGGCCTGGGCTCTGCAGAGCCAGCGATCAGAGGGGCAGAGGTAGAGCCTGCAATCACAGGGGTCTGGGCATTGGTGGAGCCAGCAAAGCAGAGGTCTGGGGGTCCCCTGCCAGGCCTGCAGCCTTGGCTAGAGGCTGCCAGTGGGACAAGGGCAGAGCCAGCGATGGCAGGGGGTAGGATCAGAGCCAATAATTGCAGAGGCCTGGACAGGGTTGGAGCCAGCGATTTCAGGGGTCTGGGGGTCCCCTGCCCAGGCCTGCAGCCTTGGCCAGAGCTTACATGCCTGGGCAGGGGTGGAGCTGAGATTGGAGGGGCAGGGGTGGGCCCAGTGACTGAAGTGAACTACAGAGGAAACACCGTTTCTTACCACTCATTGGCTAAGCTCTCTGTATGCCACTGTTAATATTCTTAGTAACTTGGGTAATAAGAATCCAAAAAGGTGATCTAGGGTTTTCCCACCACACTCCTGGAGAAAAAAAATGAAGGTTCACTGCTGGAGGGCTAAGAAATGTCATATCCTGCCCTAGCCAGTTTGACTCAGTGCATAATGCCTCAGCCTGCTGACTGCAGGGTTTGGGGTCAATTCTGACCAAGGGCATGTACCTAGGTTGCAGGCTCCTCCCTGGCCTGGCCCAGGTGAGGGCATATGCAGGAGCCAACCAGTCAAAATGTTCCTCTCACTTTAATGTTTCTCTCTGTTTTTCCCTTCTCTTCCACATTCTCTAAAAATCAATGGAAGCATATCCTCAGGTGAGGATTAAAAAAAAAAAAAAAAAACAAGAAAGAAATGCCATATCCTATGAAGGACACATCTTGAAAAGCCTAAAGAAAGTTCTCATTTCTTCATGGTGAAGGGACTGGAGTCTGTGTTGATGAAAACACCTTGGTGGTTGTGGTGACTGGCAGTGGCTGTAGCAGCGGGGTAATGGGGCTGGTGGCTTCCCCTGATTAGCCTGGTCGCCTCCTGCAAAGGAAAGCCAGACTGCAGCTTAGGCCCTCTCCCCAAGGGGAGCAGGGAGCGGGCCTAAGCCGTCAGTAGGACACCCCCTGAGGGCTCCCAATATGTGGGAGGGGGCAGGCTGGGCTGAGGAATCTCCCCCCCCCCCCAATGCACAAATTTCATGCACCGAGCTCCTAGTAATAATAATAAAACCTTGAGAGTATTTGCGTAGGAAGTTTTCAGTATTTTTGGAAGTGTCAATGAAGTACTAATGGGGTGGTCATAATAATCTGTCCATCCAGTGTATGTTTATGTTATACTAGGGGCCCGGTGCACAAAAATTTGTGCACTCGGGGTGGAGGGAGTCCCTCAGCCCAGCCTGTGCCCTCTCACAGTCTGGGACCCCTCAGTGGATGTCCTGTGATGACCCCAGTCTGCCAGGCGCCTTTTGTGTGTGTGTGTGTGTGTGTGTGTGTGTGTGTGTGTCGCCACTGGGGACCTGCCCCCAGCCACATCTGAGGCTCGGAGCAGTCCTCCTGTGTGTGTCTACCTGCCGGGGGCCTGCCCCCAGGCACACCGTGGAGGCTTGGAGCAGGCACCCCCTCTATGTTGATCTCTCAGACTCTTGCCCTCCCCTGCATGTTGTTCTCTTTTTTGAGCTGTGGCTAGGGCTGGGTGCTGCCTGCCTCCCAAGCTTGCCTACTGCCCATCTTCCTCCAGCCACCAGAAAGCAGGGAAAACCCTGCCTCATGGTCAGGCCAGCCTTTTCCTGCTCCCTGATCCCCGGAAGGGACCTGGGAAGCCGCCAAG
>PVJC01028607.1:0-22440 GCA_004026665.1 Murina feae
CACTCTGTTCCATGCTTCCATGTCTCTCGATCCACTCCATTCATCAGTTTATTTTATTAATTAGATTCCACATATGAATGAGATCATGTGGTATTTGTCTTTCTCTGACTGACTTATTTCACTTAGCATGGTACTCTCCAGGTCCTTCCATGCTGTCTCAATGGATAAAGAGATTTTTCTTTTTTACTGCTGCATAGTATTCCATGATATAAATGTACCACAGCTTTTTTTATCCACTCAACTACTGATGGGCACTTGGGCTGTTTCCAAGGATTAGCCATTTTAAATTGTACTTGGTATGAACATAAGGATGCATACATTCTTTCTGATAGGTGTTTCTGGTTTCTTAGGCTATATTCCTAGAAGTGGGATCACTGGGTCAAATGGCAGTTCCATATTTAATTTTTTGAGGAAACTCCATACTGTTTTCTATAATGGTTGCACCAGTCTGCATTCCCACCAGCAGTGTACTAGGGTTCCCTTTTCTCCACATCTTCGCCAGCACTTGTCGTTTGTTGATTTGTTGATGGTAGCCATTCTGACAGGTGTGAGGTAATGCCTCATTGTCATTTTAATTTGCATCTCTCAGATGATCAGTGACTTTGAGCATATATGTCTGTTGGTCATCTCTTTGTCCACTTTGGAGATGTGTCTATGTAGGTCCTTTGCCCATTTTTTAATTGGATTATTTGTCTTCCCTCTGCTAAGTTATATGAGTTCCTCATATATTTTGTATATTAACCCTTTATCAGATGTATCATTGCCAAATATGTTCTCCCATTCAGTGGGCTCTGTTTTCATTTTGTTGACGGTTTCTTTTGCTGTGCAAAAGCTTTTTATTTTGATATAGTCCTGTTTATTTATTTTTTCCTTCGTTTCCTCTGCCTTAGGAGATGTAGCTGTAAACATATTGCTATTGGAAATGTTTGAGATTATGCTGCCTATGGTTTCTTCTAAGATTTTTATGGTTTCACAACTTACATTTAAGACTTTTATCCATTTTGAGGTTATTCTTTTATATGATGTTAAGTTGGTGGTCTAGTTTCTTTTTTTCTCATGTATCTGTTCAATTTTCCCAACATCACTTATTGAAAGAGACTCTCTTGAGTCCATTGTATGCTCTTGCCTCCTTTGTCAAATATTATTTGAGCATAATGGCTTGGGTCGATTTCTGCGTTCTCTGTTTTGTTTCATTGACCTACATGCCTGTTCTTGTGCTAGTACCAGGCTGTTTTGATTACAGTTGCTTTGTAGTATAACTTGAAATCTGGTATTGTGATTCTTCCAACTTTGTTTTTCTTTCTCAAAATTGCTGCAGCTATTCGGGGTCTTTTTTGATGCCATATACATTTTTGAAGAGTTTATTCTAGCTCTGTGAAATATGCCTTTGGTATTTTAATAGGGATTGCATTGAATCTGTAGATTGCCTTGGGTACTATGGACATTTTAATGATGTTGATTCTACTAACCCATGAACACCATATTCTTCCACTTGTTTATATCTTTTTTTTTTTTTGCTTTCTTCAACGTCCTGTAGTTTTCTGAGGACAGGTCTTTTGCCTCCTTGGTTAGGTTTATTCCTAAGTATCTTAATTTTTTTGGTTGCAGTGGTAAGTGGGATTATTTGTTTAGTTTCTCTTTCTGAGAATTCATTACTGGTGTATAAAAAAGCCACTGATTTTTGGGTATTGATTTTGTAATCTGCTACATTGCCAAATTTATTTATTAAATCTAATAGTTTTTGGTGGAGTCTTTAGTGTTTTCTATATATAATATCATGTCATCTGTGAATAATGAGAGTTTTACTTCCTTATTTCCAATTTGGATGCTTCTTATTTCTTCTTCTTGTCTGATCGCTGTAGCTAGGACTTCCAGTACTATGTTGAATATGAGTGGTGAAAGCAGACATTCCTGTCTTCTTCCTGTTCTTAGGGGAAATGCTTTTAGTTTTTGCCCATTAAGTATACTGTTGTCTATAGGTTTGTCATATATGGCCTTTAGCATGTTGAGATATGCTCCCTCTATTCCCACTTTGCTGAAAGTTTTTTTTTCTTAATCAAAAATGGGTGTTGGATTTTGTTGAATGCAGTAAGATCTATTTTTTTAAATACTTAATTGATTTTTTACAGAAAGGAAGGGATAGGGACAGAGAGTTAGAAACATTGATGAGAGAGAAACATCGATCAGCTGCCTCCTGCATACTCCCCACTGGGTACATGCCCACAACCAAGGCACATGCCCTTGACCGGAATTGAACCTGGGACCCTTGAGTCTGCAGGCCAACGCTCTATCCACTGAGCCAAACCAGTTAGGGCAAGATCTATCTACTCTATAAAAGCGAAATAGTAAAATTGACCGTTTCTTCGGGACGCCCAACAGCCAATCAGAGCAATGGTATGCAAATTAGCCCAGCCAAGATGGCGGAAGCCCACCCAAACACTGGGTCCAATGGAGCAATGGCCCCGGTGAGTGCACAGGCGGAGGCCTGGCCTCCGCCTGTGCGTTTGCCGGTGCAGCCGGGGCTGGGAATGGAGCGATGGCACCAGCGAATGCACAGGAGGAGGCTCTGTGGTGGGCAGTGGCGGCTGGCTGCAGGGCGGGTGGAAGCCAGGCCCCCGGCCCTGTAGCCAGGGCTGGGAATGGAGCGATGGCGCTGGCGAACGCCAGGTCCACCTGTATGTTTGCCGGCAGTGGGTTCCGGCCAGTGGCGGCTGGCTGCAGGGCGGGCGGAAGCCAGGCCCCCAGCTCTGCAGCCGGGGCTGGGAATGGAGCCATTGGGCAGGCGAATGCACAGAGGGAGGCCTGGCCTCAGCCTGCGTGTTTGCAGGTGGTTGGTTCCGGGCAGTGGCGGCTGGCTGCATGGTGGGGCGGAAGCCAGGCCCCCAGCCCTGTAGCCGGGCTTGGGAATGGAGCTATCGCAGGCCCACGCGACCTTGGAGGCTCATCGGCAGCTGCTTGCCCGCCTGGATCCAACCTTATGGCCTGCTCTGGGTGTGCGGGAGCTTCTGTGGCCCATGGCGGAGCCTACTATGCAGGTTGGCCACAGATGTTCCCTTTGTTGTATGTGTTTTCCCATTGACCCCTTCTACCTCATATCCAACACCCCCAGGCCTTTCCCCCTCTATGTCTATGTCCATAGGTTATCTCTTAACATTTCTGTTTCCTTTCCAGTCTCTAAATTTTATTTTCTAAGTTGTGCACTATGATAGTCTTATCTAATTTTCTCTTAGCACAATCTTTTTTTCCCTTTGTAGTACCATTATTCCAAAACACCCACCTAGCAAAACCATACCATTGATTACTGGGTAATGCTATCATTTAATTTCTTTCTTTTTATGCTCAGGTTTCTGAAAGCTACTGAGAATGGTCAGAATGCAGTTCAGGCAATCCAACTTTCAGTGGTGGGGGCCCACCAAGTATTTGCGATGGTGGGCCACCCAGCTGGAAACGTCCACGCCTGCACTCACCAGCCATCCCACCCCCCAGTGCACAAACCCTGAGGGGGCTGTGGGCAGCCTGAAAACAGCCCTCAGCCCCTCACCCAGGCTGGCCATGCATGCCAGCAGGTGGACATCCCCCCTGAGGGGTCCCAGACTGTGAGAGGGCACAGGCCAGGATGAGGGACCCCCTCCTCCCCTTGCCGAGTGCACAAATTTTTGTGCACCGGGCCCCTAGTTTTTAAATAATTTTGTAACATTTATATAGCATTAATCATGTACCATCATTGATCCAAAGTGCATTAATTCATTTAACCCTCACAACAACTTTATGAGGAGCTACTGTTGTTACCTCCATTTTATAGATGGGAAACTGAGGCACAGAATGACTAACAGACTTGCCCAGGTGGCAGAGCCAGGGGTCACACCCAGGTATTATGGTTCCACTGGAGTTCTTACTGTCTTTCTGTGATGGGAAGGGGGTTACCTTGAGAGTTATTAACAGGAGGCCTGACTTGGCTTGGGGGAATCAGAGGAGGCATATGAAGGGAAGAAGATGCATGGTAAAATCTGAAGGGTGAGTAGGAGTTATTGTGAATGGGTAGGTTGGGAAGAAGAATGTTCCAGAAAGAAAGAAGTACTTGAGCTAAAGTGGGAAGGACTGAGGTGGGAAGGACTTGAATGGAAGCCAGTGTGGCTGAGGCAAGGGGGTGAGGGGTTGCCTCATGAAGCTGGTGAAGAGGCAGAGCCTTAAAGGTGTTTGGCGATTTTGAGTTGGTGAGTAGCAGCTTTTTGTTTATTCCAGTGCTAATCTAGCACAATCCTTAAGCTATAATGCTTTTTTACTCAATGTTTATTTAACATGAGTCACTGGTGTTTGCTATTTCCTTGCAAAGGTCCCAGGTTTTGTCCTGTCTTTCTCTGGCCATAAGCAACCTGAGTTGGACTTAGTTAGATCTTCCTGGGTGCCCACATCATGCCTCACATAGGAACCCTTTATTCCACCCAGTGTAAAGTATTTGACTGCCTGACTCAGGTTGATCTCATGGTCCGTGTCATCCCTCACCCCACCCCCTGCTTGCACCCCTGTCCAGGAATCCCCTTCTGCATCACCAGGTGACCTCTTCCTCCTCCATCTGTTGTGAGTCCTCCTCTTCCTAAAGTCCTCCCCAGTGGGAGCAGAGAATGGAGTCATTGTCTTCAGTTGGATTTGGTGTAAACACCAGGTCCATTGGACTCTTCTGCGTGCTGTCTTCCCACCGATGTGCCTGCCTGCCTGTGCCTGGCCAGAATATAAATGTAACCAGGGGACGATGCCCAAGTGGTTCAGGAAGTTGACTCTGGAGCAGGCTACCTGGGCTCCAGCTGGCTTCCTAACTTCTGTAAGCCTCGGTGTTCTCATCTATAATGTGGTGATGATAATGGAATCTTACAAATAGGATTATTCTAAAGATTAAGTTAATTAAAACTTGCAAAGAAATTACAGGGCTTGGAATATAGTAAGTATGCAATCAGTGCTCACTCTTAATACCATCTCTGCTCATTTGCCGCCTATGGTGGTCCTTTGTTAAGCTGCTATCAATAGTTACAGAAAGTGTTTGGTGCCCCTTTTGTGCTTATTTTTGTGTTAAATATTTTCAAGGAACACATAAGCAAGAGGACACAGGACTTTAAGAGCTGCCAGTCCCAGATTATGGCTGCACCACGCCCAGTGATTGAATACTAGTGTTCCTCACCGGAATTGTGACAGCATGCTTGCCTTTCTCTAAGGAGGGCATTGGATTTTTAGCATACTTTAATTTCCCTTCCTGGTATTTGGCTCCTGTAGACAAGTTAGTGGGATGATCTCCAGGGCAGGGATGGTGAGTTGGTTGAGAGTGGATATGGGCCCTCTAAGTCTCTGAAGGAAGGGAGAATGTCTCTGAGGAGCCCTCAAAACCAGGTTTCGAGTCACCCCATTGCTGGATCTTGAGGCAACCAAAGATGTGTATGCATGGTTCCTGTCCTTAGGATCTTGTATTTTAGAATAGGAGAGCAGTAGGTCTTGGTTGTTTCTTAATTACATGGCACAGACTGTGGGCCTTTTGGGATCTAGAGAAGAGAGAAATAAGAATTGACAGCATATTTATCAATTAAAACTTACTAAAGTAGTTTAAGTAAAAAGTAACCAATCAGTAGAGCAGGTTTTGGAGCCGAAGGGTGTAATGCTGTCATCAGGACTTGCTATTGCTTTCACTCCATCTCTGCCTCTCGGTTGGCCCCTTTCTCAGACAGGCCTTGCTCTTGCCACCCCTGTAGGGTCAGAGCTCCCAGGTTCTAGTTCCAGTCCAACATTTCCTCAGAAGTCCCACTCGCCCATTGGTCCAGCTTGGTTCTCTTGTCTATGCCAGAGCTGAATGCTGGGGAGAGAGGGGCATGACACACCGACTGGCTTAGACCTTGTCACATATATTACCATTATCCTAAGCCCTGGGTTTAGCCCTACCTGAAGTCCATGGACTGAGTCTGTGGAAGTGAAGGGTTCTGCCATGAAAACAGAGGCTGTTACTTGAACAAGAAAAAGTAGATGGTAGTGAGGAGAATCACGTGCCTGCTGCATGTGGTCAGGAAAGCCCTCCTGAAGGAAAGGGGCATGAACTAGGCCACAGGAAAGACAGGGTGTGGTTGGGCAGGACTGGGAATGTGAGCCTGCAGGCCATCTGGTAGAGTCTGGAAATGTGTGCCAAAGGCTTAGAGGCCAGAATGTGGTGTGTCCTGGCTCCCAGAGCACAGATATTGCTGCCTGTCATACAGTCACAACAGAACAGGGTGTGAACTCAACTTGCCATGCGTCTACGGGCCTCACTTCCCACTCTGATCTCCTGCCCTTGAGAGTTTGCTTCCAGCTTCTTTTCCACAGTGTGGGCGTGCTCCATGCAGTGGAGTGGGCGGGAAGAGGTTGGGTGAGTGAAAAGTTGGGATAAGTGAGTCAGGGTCCATGGGGGCTTCTCTGAACAAGGCAGGACTTTGAGCTTGATCCAGGAGTTTTAGGGAGCCTGGGTAGGTGCTTGAGCAGAGAAGTGATGGGACAGAAGAGTTTTGGGAAGGTTCATCAAGCAGTGGTCAGAGTGGACAAGAAGGGGTGAGAGTGGATTCTGGGACTGTTGTGTGGTCGGGGCATGGAAGGGACAAGGCTGCAGTCCAGGCGAGTTGCCCACAGGTAGGGATGGATAAGAGACATTTCAAAGGGAACGATGATGACAGTGGGAGTGAGGATGAGGGAAAGGGAGGAGTCTGGGATGACTGGGACAGGGGTGGGAGTGCCTAGACCTAACCTCTCTCTTCTGCCCCCCCCCCCCATCCTGTAGCAATCAACAGGCAAGGGGGCTTTTCATTTCTAATGGGCTTTTGTGGTGGGATGTGACCCCAGCTTGGACATTTCCCCCTCCTGCTTGTAAACCTTGCAGAAAAGAGACACTTGTCTCTCCTCCCCACTGCTCCTCCCATTTCAGGCCCAGGCCTGGCCCTTTGGCCCAGTGGAGCCTGGGTGCAGTTCTGCAGGTAAGTGAGCTCATGGCAAATTAGCATTCCAAGCTGGCGTTCCTGCCTCCTGCTTTGCCGCAGTGGGAGCTGTGCAGAGACTGCAGAGAATGACAAGTACCTTACAGGCTCTCCTGGAGCCTCTCCTTCCAGCCCAGTCCCTGGCTTCTCTGCCCTTTCCACCTGGGAGAAGCCAGGCCCAAAATATCTGCCCAGAGATGTCACCTTCTTCACAAGATTTAGGTGACAAGGCAGAGTGTGCTGCAGTGGCATGGGGAAGAGGAGCTGGGCAGATTCTGCATGTGGAAGTTGGGGTGCTATCACTTGCCATTTCTGTCAGCTGCAGCCCCTTCCTCCTAGGCAAGGGTCCATTTTCTCTGCAAAGCCTTTTCCTTTTCTGTCTTTCTGCTTCTTACCTCTCTCCCCCCTCCTGTTTCTCTCTACTGATTGGCACCTGGTGACTCTCCAGGTTAGGAAGCACTCAATCAGCTGCCTGCATAATTAGCAGATCATTCTTAATTATCCCTGTAAATTATCCCTGTGAGCAGAGAAGATAAAGGTGAAGGCAAGAGCTCAGGTTCAGGGTCTGCTGCGTCTGAGGACAGGGCAGGAGAGGCAGCAATTATGGAGGAGTGGGTGCCTCCTTCCCCTCAGCTGCCTGCCTCTGTGGACTGGCATGTGATCTGATTGTGAAGAGCTGATCCGATTCTGAGGAGCCAGGGCAGCACTGCAGGGGCCATGGGCCTGCCTGGCTTCATAAACAAGGGGATGGAGAGTCAGTGTTGGAAGAGTCAGCACAGGGAGCCCAAGCACTGCCTTGGCCAACCTGTCCCCCTCCCTCTGTCACACCAGGAGCAGAGTGGTCCCTAGGAGCCTCCTACCCCAGTCCAGGGAGCGACTTACTGTTGCTCTGCCCTCCGCCCTCCATGGTGGTCTCTTGCAAAGTGTTTATTTCCTGGCTGGAACTTTCTTCTCTGCCCATCACTGCCTCTTCTGGCTTCCCCTGAGTGTCTGAAGTTCCTCATCCCTCTCTACATCTTAGTAAGAGCAAATGTCAGCTAATATAGGAACGCTGGACTTACATTTGTTCATTTTAACTTTTACGATAATTCTATAATATAGAAGTTACTACTCCTACTATTTAGCCAAAGAAACTAAAGCATAGGCCTATTAAGTGACTTGCCCAAGGTCACTCTGCTACTACGTAGATGCTAACCCATGTCTATGGGACATTTACAAGGCTTCGGTGATAAGTTTGGAAACTGACCTACTTTGAAGTGGGCCGCCAAGCCAGGGGCTGTAGATCAGGAATGCCAAACAATTGCCCTTTTGCCACCATCCCCCACCCTTACAGTGGCCATTGCATAAATAAGTGGAGCAACAAGTCAATATTTCCCTTCTCTAAAAAAAATTAAAAAGGGAGCAGACAGACCAGGAGTTATGTATCCTCACCCGAGGATACTTTTTCCATTGATATTTAGAGAGTGGAGGTAAGGGAGGGGAGAGAGAGAAACATTGATGTGAGAGACACACATTTTTTGGTTGCTTCTCACATGTGCCACAACCAGGGCCAGGGATTGCATCTGCACCTCAGGTCTGTGCCCTTGACTGGGAATTGAACCCACACCCTTCAGTGGGCGGGCCAGTGCTCTAACCACTGAGATACCAGCCAGGGCTGTATTTCCTTCTTAAGCTGCTTAACATTCTTTTAGCTCATTCTGAGTTAATAGTTAACCAAAACCACAGGCCTTTCTTCATCTGAGCTACTGTTCAGCCTTCATGTTCTATATTTGTGTGCTTGACTTTAACCTGAATGCTGGGCTTCCCGTTCACGCCTTGTCAATTTTATCTTGTTTCTTGCATTCCATCCTCCTGGCCGCAGGATTGTTTGAGCCTGGGTTCCACCACGCAGACCATTTTTGACCCTCCCAGTTTGATATCCCCAGTGTTGACTGAGCGGGACTGGGCCCTGCCAGATATCTTGGTGCAGCCGAAATCAGCCCGTTTTCCTGCAGTGCCCTTCAGAGGCTGTTCATCTGGCCTTATTTTCTCAAGTGTACTCTCCTCCAACCCCCATAGCTCCATCTTGTCTGCAGGATTTTGTGAGAAGCCATAGAAATCCTTGCTGACTCAAGATGCACTGTGTTTAAGGTTTTCCCCTGATACGCGAGTGTAATAACCCTAAGAAGGAAATGCTGTGAATTTAGAACAGTGCTGGCCCCCAGGACCTGCCTCTTCCTCTTCTACGTGCTCACAGACACTCTGTATTTAATAATCCATTCTGGAAACTTGCCAGGGTTTGTTGTTAAGCTTGATGTTTATAATTTTAAGGAATTGGCCCTTCTCTCCTTAATGGAAGAAGCAGAACAGGGTAGCCTTGGTCCATCTCCGGGTCTGGTGTCCCTCCCTCTCCACATTGACGTCAAGAGGAGTGGTTACATAACCACTACGGTGCTTCAGCACCCAGGGCCAGAGTGACAGAGACGGGAACTGGACGCAGCAGCTTGATCAAGTATGCCTTCCCAGTGGGCGGAGACCTTTCTCCCTGCGGAAAAGAGGGAGCCCATGCTGGAAAGATGAGTGGTTTTGCGTTCTCTCATTGGAAGGAAACTGCCCGTCTCTCTGCACTGCCGCCCCACTCAGACCAGTCTGTCAAGGAAAACTAAGCTGTTTTGGGTGCCTGCTTGTGTCCCAGCCCCCACCTCATTCTACCTCTGGCACATGAGGAGCCAGGCATAAGCAGGGAGACTTTGTCAGGACAGAGACCCTTGGGTTGTGAAGTTTTCTGATGGAGAGGTGGGTTCTTTGGAGGGACAAAACCCTTTTAGGGTGGGTGGGGATGCTTTAGGAAGGCTGGACCAGTCTTGACTGCTCCTTTAAACTTTTAGACAAATCTCAGAGTCCCTTAACCCTGCAGTCTCCCACCGCAGAAGCAGTGAAGCCACTCTGCCACCCACCGTATCCTCCCCACCTTTCCCCAGGTACTCAGCTTGCAACTCTGCCTCCTTTCTCCTGCTTCACTTGTGTGCTCACTCCTGCCAGGTGGATGCAGAGATGTGGCCGCTTTGAATGTGGAACGTGGTGGTCATGGGCAGGAGCTGGTGTTCTGGGAGGTGGGGGAGCCTATGAGGAAGGACAGACTGGCACACGAGAGCCAGGGTTAACGCTGCAGCGAGAAGACCCTTGCTGTTGCTGAGTAATGTGGGGACGGCTTAGGTGGGGCTCCTGGGCATTTACCGTTAGGGCACATGGGTGTTAGTCATCAGGAACCACAGAGGGGCCTGAGAGGTCCAGCACTGCCCTAGGCACTGGGAATACCCAGGGACAAAGCGGAGACCTCAGTCCTTCGGAGCACATGTGGGCAAGAGACACGGGATGTCAGATGCACTGTGTGAAAGAGTGGGTGGGAGTTGGGAAGTGACACTGCATTTTCAGGTTCTGTGGTCAGGAAGGCTTCGTTAGGGGCTCAGTGAAGTGAAGGAGCCAGTGTGTGGCTCTTGGGGACAGCATTCCATTTGATGCCAACGCCGTGCAACAAGGGTTTGGCATGTTCGGGGAATACCTGGGCAGCGGTGTTGCTGCAGCCAACTGGTTAGGGTAGGAAGGAAGGGGAGGAAGCCCATGAACAGCCAGACCATAGCCTTGAGAACCTTGGTCAGGACTAGGGATGCACTTACAAGAGACATTTATAGGTCTAGGTTTTGAATTTAGGTCCAGCTTTGCCTGTCATTCAGTCTTGCTGAACTCTGTTTTTTTTGCCTGTAAATAGGTGACTGTGTCCATGTTAGTCATGCAGATTCTGTCTCTGCTGGCCCCAGCCTGAGGCTGCAGACTCTGGAAGGCAGGAACAATGTCCCTTCAGGTGGCATGTCTAGGCACCAGGGTAATTGCCCAGCCCTACCCAGAGCTCCAAGAAATGCAATGCAGAACATTCTAGACCCTTCAGTTTGGATGGCCTTTGGGAGGTCACCTGAGAGTTCCACGATTGACCATGATAAGCAGATGGCATTTTTTTTTAAAGACCCTTTGCTTAAGTTTCTGGTGTTTTGCAGGTTTGCTGTTAGAAGCAGGAGGTATGCAGGAGGCTGCTGGGGTGTGAGGAGCAGCCCCTAGGACCTGTCATTTTTTCCATGACAGGATCTCCCAGCGAGTAGAGCTGAGCCGGAGCCAGCTGCAGGCCATTGGGGAGAGGGTCTCCTTGGCCCAGGCCAAGATTGAGAAGATCAAGGGCAGCAAGAAGGCCATCAAGGTAGCCCATATGTCCCTGTGGCTGATGGCCTGTCATAGACATCCCATTCTCTACCATATCCCTGTGCCTCTGAGGTTGCCCACATCCCTACCATTACTGTCCAGCCACACCTCAAGCTTTCCTTTTCCTCAGAATCCCCTCATCCCAAACGTAGGCTCTCTGGAAGTTCTCGGCCCGTGAAAAAGTGATGTCAGACTCTCTATGTCCACAGGTGTTCTCCAGTGCCAAGTACCCCGCTCCAGAGCACCTGCAGGAGTACAGCTCCATCTTTACGGGTGCCCAGGACTTTGGCCTGGAGAGGCGCCCCCGCCACCGGATCCAGAGCAAGCACCGCCCCCTGGATGAGCGGGCCCTGCAGGTCTGATGGGCACACTCAGTTCACACACTTGCAGGGTGTGACCAGTGGCAAGTGGCAGTACTGGATGTGGGGGAGGAACTAAGGGCCCACCATAGACTTTGTCCCCCAAGAGGGTTCTGACGGGATGGGTTGGAGGTCATTGGTCTGGCCTTGTAACCACCATCCCCGTCACATTTCTGCCCCACCCCCAGGAGAAGCTGAAATACTTCCCTGTGTGTGTGAGCACCAAGTTGGAACCTGAAGATGAGGCTGAGGAGGGGCTCGGGGGTCTTCCCAGCAACATCAACTCCGTCAGCTCCTTGCTGCTCTTCAACACCACCGAGAACCTGTACGGCCAGAAGGGGGGCTACAAAGGGGTGGTGGGAGTCCTGACTGGCTTAGTGGGGGACCCCAGGGACATCAGACTCAGATGTAGCAGAAGTCTGCAGCCTGCAAGGCCAGGACCAGTTTGCTTTGCCTTGTAAGCCCTGGTAATCCACTGTACAAACTAATTGTGATCCCTGATAAAGTAGGAAAGGTAGGTCAGGGCCATGGGCCTAGAACAGATGATAGATCGCCTGACCTCATCCTCACCTCTCCAGGTACAAAAAGTATGTCTTCCTGGACCCTCTGGCTGGTGCTGTAACAAAGACCCATGTGATGCTGGGGGCAGAGACAGAGGAGAAGCTATTCGATGCCCCTCTGTCCATCAGCAAGAGAGAGCAGCTGGAGCAACAGGTAGAGATAGACTGCTTGGGTGGGTGTAGGTGGTTGAGGATGTGGGGCCCTGCTAGGGTTTTCTAGGCAAGGGGGTCTGTGGAGCCCCTTATCCCACCTGAGCCCCACTGACTGTCCCAAGTTCAAACTGCAGGGCCCATGACCCCTGCAGCACCCCAGCTCATGTACCCCCACCTAATTCTGCAGGTTCCAGAGAACTACTTCTATGTGCCTGACCTGGGCCAGGTACCTGAGATCGACGTGCCATCCTACCTGCCTGACCTGCCAGGCATCGCTGATGACCTCATGTACAGCGCTGACCTGGGCCCTGGCATTGCCCCCTCTGCCCCTGGCACCATTCCTGAGCTGCCTGCCTTCCACACAGAGGTGGCCGGGCCTTTCAAGCAAGGTGGGTGAGAACACGAATGGGAGTGGGGCCTCTTTCTTCCCCAGCCACCTCACATTTCTTACCTGTTTCAGATCTAGAAGATGGGGTTCTAACAGCACCTCCGCCGCCACCACCTCCACCACCACCTCCCCCAGCTCCAGCGGTGCTGGCCAGCGCTCCCCCGCCCCCACCCCCACCCCAAACCGTGCCCTCTCCAGGTCAAGGTGCCAAGGATGACAGCAGTGTGTCTCCTTCAGGTAGGAGCAGCAGCGGGCATGTGTCACATTTAGATCCTCAGCACACGAGTAATTCCCAGTGTTCACCTCTGCAGGGTGGCACCAAAGCTGGGTGGGGATTGGAGAGGGACCGGCACCTGGACCGGAGGCTTTACCGAAGTCCTGGCTTCAACACTGGGTTTCTCTTTAGGAACAGCCCCTCCTCACAGCCAGCTGCTGAGGGCTTCTCTGGAACCCTAGAATTGTGGGTTGGGCAGGGCTGTCCCACAGCCTAGCCCTGCCTGAGCAGCCTTCCTCCCCCACTCCTAGCTCCGGTCCAGGGCGCTCCCAAGGAAGTAATAGACCCCTCCAGTGGCCGGGCCACCCTACTGGAGTCTATCCGCCAGGCTGGGGGCATCGGCAAGGCCAAGCTCCGCAGCGTCAAGGAGCGCAAGCTGGAAAAGAAGAAACAGAAGGAGCAGGAGCAAGGTGAGGGACCCCACACCCCTCCAGTAGGGCTCTAAGAGAAGGGCCACCTCTTTAACCACCACGACTCCAGTAGGGTGCTCCTTGCCACCCAAGTGTCAAAAGACCTGCTCCCTACTCCCCAGGGTGTTTGCTGTAAACCCTGGGTGGCCACCCTAACGTCCGTGCCTCTGGGGGAGGGTTCCTTCCGGGGTTTTGGAGCCTGCTTTCCTCTCTAAACTATAAGCTAGTAGGGGCCAAACAAGAGAAAAGCTCCTACTCGGCCAGTTGTCTGAGGAAACGGTCAGGACCTAAGATACCTGAGAGACAGAGGACCTGGACCGATGGCTCAGTCCTGCTTTTCCAAGCCTCTTGGGGCCACAGATGACTTCTGTGATGCTTGCATAAATATAACACCTGGGCATAAAGCAACCATGTCCTGGATGTCAACAGTCCTGAGCTTGAGTCCTGGCTTTGCTTCTGAGCTTTGCACTGTGACCCAGGCAAATTGCCTAACATCTCTGAGCTGGTTTCCTCACCCATACTGTGGGGCTGCTAATTCATGCCCTGTCTCACAGGGTGGCTGTGACAGTGTTACTCAGATGTTACCCATTTTCTCATCAGTGCCCTGGTGACATGATGGCTGTGGAGGGCAAGGACAAATGTGACTAAACCCTGAGGTTGTCATCCAGAAATAGGTTTCACACTGGTCCCCTCCTCCCTCACGTGTGGTTTTCCTGTTGCAGTGAGAGCCACAGGCCAAGGTGGCGACCTGATGTCGGATCTCTTTAACAAGCTGGTCATGAGGCGCAAAGGTAGGACAGAACACTGCTGCTTCCCAAGGCCAGGGATTGGGGTGTGTCATACACACTGCCTTTTTCTTCCTGTTTCTAAGACTTTAGGAGCTGGGTGAACTGGTTCCCCCAACACCCCCCCCCTCACCCTCCACCTTTTCCCCCCCAGGCATCTCTGGGAAAGGACCTGGGGCCGAGGCCAGCGAGGGACCAGGAGGAGCCTTCGCCCGAATGTCAGACTCCATCCCGCCTCTGCCTCCCCCACAGCAGCCACCTGGAGAGGAGGACGAGGAGGACTGGGAATCCTAGGGGCTCAGCAGCTCCTTCTCACCAAACCCAGGCTGAGCCTCTTGCCCTTACATGGAAACAGCTGGAATGAGCTCCTTGGCCTGCAGGTCTCTCAGCCCCTGCTGCCTTTGGAGGAATGGGGATCACAGAGGACTACCCAGGTCTGTGCCTGGACCGTCTTTAAGGAGCAGGAGGCTGGCTTCTGAGGGTGGTGGGAGGGGGCTTTCGCTTTCTGCTTGTGCTCCACCAACCTCCTTCACTAGTATGCTCTTCTGTTCCCTGAGACTAAGGTACAGCAGTACACAAATCAATAAAGAAATATAACTGAGCATCAGCATCAACCAACAGTGCACTTTTAATTAAGGAACTACAGCTGTGCAGAATGCAAACATCTCCAAGCCAGGGCCTGGTCTCAGGCAATGGGAAAAAGTGCCGAGTGGACAAAGCCCCCTTCCTCTGGGGCCAGGGAAGAGAGGTGTAGTCAACAGGGCAGCTGTTGCAGATGGAAGGAGGGATATTTCCACAGAAAAAGTGTCTCAGTGACAGTATCTAAAAATAGTCCTGCTGAGAGCCCAACGGCCCTGGTGTAATTGCTGATGCCAGGGGAAGAGGTATCTTGGCGTTTGCTCAAGTGGCTGAGAGGGAGAGAGGCCCCATGACTGGAGGGCCCTGGAACCCCACCCAGGAGGTAGCATGTTGTGGAGGGCTGAAGGCAGGTTAGGGGCCAGCAGGCGGGGAGCACCGCACAGGGCTCTGTGCCCACTTCCAAGTGACTTCAGTGCCTAACTGGTCAGAGATGGTGCTTAGTCCCCAGGTGGCAGTGGGTCAAAGCAGCCAGAGGGCAGAAGAGCCCGCGACACCAGGGGCTGGAAACGGGGACTATTCTTAATTTGGAGGGAAAAGTCAAGGTCTAGGACACTCGTTTTAGCTAAAAGAGGAGAGAAAAGGGAGAGGCAGGAGAGGCCTGCTCCATCTTGCCTCTGAGAAAGTGGGTGCTGAGAACTGAGCACGGGCAGATGCTGCAGTGGAAGGTGCAGCTTCCACAGCTGCCCACGAAAGCTGGCTGGGGGTGGGATGGGGGGCGGCTCAATGGGCTGTGGTGAACAGGAAGACACCCGATTTCAGGGAAGGGAACTGCCCGGGGACGGGCTCCAGGATGGCCAGGAGCCACTGCTTGTTCAGGATCGACCTGATTTTCACCTACTGGCTTCTGCACCTCCTTCCTGGATCCTGCAACCAGAGATTCCACAAGGGGCTGGTCTGCACTCCAGATGGGTGTGGCCGTCCCTCAGGAAAGGCCAGACTTCTCGTGATGAAACTGGGGAGACAGAAAGACAGTGAAACACTAGGTGGGGATCTTGGTGGGAGTGTTCTCAGGAAGAATAGGCAGGACTGACCTTCCGCAAAGCAGCAAAGGCAGGGCCAAAGGTGGCTTTGACCTCCACACGGTCTCGGATCCAGGTTGGCAGCTTTGCTAGGATAGGTGGACGGGCGTAGCGCTGGTCCAGGAGCACTATGCTGGCAAAATCCTTCTGGTGCCTGATGGCCCTCCCTGGACGGGACAGATTGGGGCTCTGATGAAGCTGGACAGTACGTTCTACTGTGTCCCTTTCCCCTCCTCTGACCTCAGATTAGAGATGGTAAGTAAAATCCCATCCTGTCACTCACTCCTCATCCATCCCCTGCCCCAACTATTCATGCAGGGCCAGTCCCCAGCTTACCTATAGATTGGTTGACAGCCTTCATACATAGATTCTCCACCAAAGCCTTTCCTGGTGGGGGCTGACCTGGGGTTCGGGGCTGAGAAGTGCAAAGGAGATGACCTATCAGAACTGTTTCTTGTCCCCTGCCTAGTGTTCTGAGAAAATGATACTGCTAGGCTTCAGGGGCAAATGCCAACAGCTGATACAACGGATGACGTCATGAGAAGCTCAGGGGTATGGAAGATGCTGCCATTCCCTCCAGAGCACCCAGGGCAGTGGGGAAGTGACAGCATATCTTAGCCCTAGAGGCTACAGAGCTCTCCCCCCTCCCACCCCCACTCCAGAACCTGAAGGTACTCACAAGGGTGTGGTCCAGGTAGGCCATTTTCTCTTGGAGCTCTGGAGACTTGATGTTGGGGTAGGGCAGGCCTACCATAACCACACACCTGGGTGGAGGCACACAGGAGCCAAAGGCACCTGGGGTTCACAAGGCCCCGGACGAAAGGCCGGGTCCTCACCGACATGACAGCCGCGGCACCTACCACTCCAGTTCTCAAGCTGTGCTCAGTGGCTCTCCCTCTCCTCCCCACCCTATACCACCCGGAATACTCTCTTTTCAGCTAAGAGAACCAATCTAGGCCAGGGAATTGAGTTCTGATAAAGTTACCATCACCCTAATTTTCCACCGGGCCTCAAAGGCCACACCCAAAGCTGGGGAATCACTTCCCCGTGCAGCTGACTGTGCAGTCAGCCCAGGTGCAGACTCAGGTGGCAGCAGGGGCAGGGAGGGCTGCTAGTAGTGAGGGGTAGCTGGGGATCAGAGTCCCGGGAGATGGGAAGCCCACTACTTACCGCCCGAGATCATCAGAGAAGTTGATGCCTTCACTCATCTTTCCTCCAACCACGGAAAGCAACAGGGCCCCTGTCACCATGCCTCCTGCCTGGCCATGGCACTGCAGGAACAGCCCAAAGCTGGGATGCCATCCAAAGGTTTTCAGTTGCCAACCCACAGGTCTGGACCCAAGGCCTGGGTTCCAGCTCTCACCTGAATGCACCTGGAATACTCTGTCAGCACCTGTTCCACCTGGTTTGCTCGCTTGGGTTCCTGAAATATCTGAAAGTAAATAGACATCTCCCAGAACTGGGTTCCAGGATGCCTGGCTCACAGATCTGCTCCAGGCCTTGTTTTCTAGCCTGGGCTTTGGGGACTCCTCTGGGCAGTGACCAGGGATTAGAAGTGGTGGGAGATGCCCCCATATGGGAGGCCCGACCATCCAGTTTGATGTGCAGGAGAAATCCCACGGGAATTCTGGGTCACCATCCCCAGAGTGGAAGGTCCATCTGAGGGGTCACTCACTTTTTTCCTGACAGCCAGGCGGGCCAGCAGACCACTCTTATCCCAGTGGGCATGGACCTGGCGTTGGTACTCATAGGAGGGGAAGAAGCAGATCACCCCTCCAGGCACCACGTTGCACAAGTTACAGAGGATGCGGCCTGTCTCGTCCATCTAAGACAGGAAGACAAGGGGCCCTCCATGAGGCCACTCCTGAAGCCACACCCCAAAAAAGCTCCTAACCTTAGGGCTCCGAACCAAGTACAGAGGCTCACAGGTGAGTGCGGTCAGGGAGACCTATGGCCAGGTGGCACCCCCTGGTCACTGGGAATTACAGATTGGAATGTGCCACCCTCCAAACACACTCAACTGCTGCTCCTGGTGACTGGCAGCATGTGACACACCGCAGTCCAGCACACTGAGCTACACCTGTTACTGGTGTGTGCCAAGTCCTCCCTCCAACTCCCAACGCCCTGTGGGCAACTGGAGATTAGGCACCATCTATGACAAAGCGGGCACTGGAAACGCCAGGCATGCCACTAGAGAAGTGCCCCCAGCACTGGCATCCCTGCTAGGTAGGGCTCAATATGACCCAATGGCAAAAGGAAATAGTTTCTCATGAGCTTCATGCTAAAGAGACGGCTGGAGATGTCAAGGAAACTATTTTTAAAAATCCTTACTCAAGGACATACCTTTCATTTGATTTTAGAGAGAAACATTGATTGGTTGCCTCCCATACATGCCCCCACCAGGGATTGAACCTGCAACCTGGTTATGTGCCCTGACCGGGATTCAAACCCAAGATCCTCTGGCACACAGGTCAATACTCCAACCAAGTGAGCCACAGTGGCCAGGACAAGAAAAGCTCTTTAGCAGGCTCAGAGGTGAGAGCTGCTCCCGAAAGTCAGAAATCTGAAGACCACAACTCAAGGCTCTGTGACCTCCCTGAGGTCCGGGGACGGGACCTCAGGTCTGAGCAGGCAGGGGCCTTAACAGAGAGGGGAAGAGAGAATCGCTTGGAAAGAGAGAAGTCTGGGTGAGGAGATAGCAAGTACATCAGACCTCCCTGATGAACACCTAGACACTATTCATCCTGTGCCAGCTCTGTGATGAGGACCAGTACTAACGTCCACAGTGCTTGAACACTCGGATTGGCCAGAATGTCCCCACGCCAGAAATCTCTCTCCTGCCCTAGCAATGCCAAGGTGAGGCAGGATGGCTGGTACTAACCATCTGAGGCAACTCTCTTTTCTGGTATGTGAATTCCAGCTGCTGATTGGAGGGCCCACTGCAGAGGACGAGGGGCAGGATGTTGTCTGGAGGGATCACATGACCTGGGAAGACCCAGAGAGAGGCTGAGAACTGGAGGTGCAAGGCTGAGACCAGAAAGGGCACTGCCCAACCCTTGCCTTCCACACCAGGAGTAGCGGTTTCTATTACTTCCCCACCCACCTGTTTCCACATTAAAACAGCAATGCTCAGAACTCTCCCAGGTAGACATAGGGGGCCCAGAGCATGAGAGCATGTAGATGGTGAGCTCAGAGAGCTGGTAAAGGATGACATGCCCCATCCGTGTTTCCTCAGCCCCTTAGGCCTGATAATAGCATATGGTTCAACTATGACAACACGGGGTCATAAGTGACCATGTGGCCCATTCCACCCTGGACATGGATCCTCACCACAGGAAAACTCCACCAGTCGCTCGGCTTCCACCCCAGCACATGCCAGCAGCTGCTCCCGAAAGTCAGAAACCTGAAGACCACAACGTCAAGGCTCTGTGACCTCCCTGAGGTCCGGGGACGGGACCTCAGGTCTGAGCAGGCAGGGGCCTTAACAGAGAGGGGAAGAGAGAATCGCTTGGAAAGAGAGAAGTCTGGGTGAGGAGATAGCACGTACATGACAACAGAGAAGAGGTAGAAAGAAAAGCTGATAAGAAATTAGCAAAAGGATAAAACAATTAAATGGTGGCCAGTGTTGCTAGTCTCATTTAACTACTTGTGGGAATAGCAGAGGAAATTTGGCACAGTGGCTCTCAGCCCTGGATATGCAACAAAATCGCCAGTGGGAATTCAAAAATATATATTCACATGGCCAGGGCCCAGCCCAAACTATTGAATAAGAATCTCTAGTGTGAGGACTATGCTTTGGTATTTTTAAAAGCTCCATCCAAGTTTTTTACCTATCAAATTGGCAAAAAATCCAAAAGTTTGACCACTCTGGAGAAACAGGCACTCTTAAACACCACAGGTGGGATGCAGCATAGTACCACCGCAGGGGAGGGGAATGTGACAATATTTAACAAATCAGATATATTTTGATTTTCTAACCTAGCAATCCCATATCTAGGAGTCTCCTCTGAAGATACAGCTCAACAAACCAATGAACACATGCACAGGATTATTTCTGGTGAAGTTATTTGTGAGAGCCAGACTGCCTTTCCACAGGGACTGGTCGACTGCGCTATGCTGCATCCACCCAACAGAAACCTGCACAGCCAACAAAAGGAACGCAGCCGTGCCTGTGTGCTGATACGGAGTGATCGCCAGAGCATACTGGTGAACAGAAACTGAGTATGCCACCTTCGATGCAAGAAAAAAAAGGAAAGGATAAAAAAGTAAGTACATACATTGCTTATTTTGGCAAAAAAAAAAAAAAAAGGAAAAAAATTTAACATTAAACAGTGGAAGGATAGACCAGCTAACAAAACATGCTCACCTACGGGATAGGGAACAGGCTGGGAAGGGATGAAGTAAGATTTTACGATCTTTGTATAGTTTCAATTTTTGAACCATACAGAGGTTTTACATATTTTGAAAAGTCAACAAAAAGGCAAAATCTCAAACTGAAACAAAGAAAGCCTAGCTACCTATCAAATTTACAACATACGCTCACAGAGGAGCCTGACAGCAAGGCTTCATGTCCTCAGTGACCACATATTGTGGCAAAATATACTCAAAGGGTGAAAAAAAATGTAAAGAAATAAAACTTTAACCAGTAGGTTATTGTTAGAATATTGGTATTATATTTTTGGCACTATCTTAAGTACATTGTGGGAGAGAGCAAGTAAGTAATTATGTTAATACTAGAGGCCCAGTGCATGAAATTCGTGAACTCAGGTGGGGAGGAGGGGTTGTGTGTGTCCCTCAGCCTGGCCTGCTTCCTCTCACAGTCTGTGAGCCCTTGGGGGAATGTCCGACTGATAGCTTAAGCCCGTTCCCTGCCAGTCAGACATTCTTAGTGCTTCCGCAGAGGTGGGAGAGGCTCTTGCCACCATCATTGCACTCCTTAGCCATGAGCCCGGTTTCTAACTGAGCAGCATTCTCCTTGTGGGAGTGCACTGACCACCAGGGGGCAACTCCTGCATTGAGCGTCTGCCCCCATGGTAGTGAGGGTGCATCATAGTGACCGGTCATTCCGTTGTTCAGTTGATTTGCATATTAGCCTTTTATTACTTATACTAGAAGCCTAGTGCACAAAAATTTGTGCATTTGGGGGTGGGGGTCCCTCAGCCTGGCCTGTGCCCTTTCGCAGTCTGGGACCCCTTGGGGGATGTCCACCTGCTAACTTAGGCCCACTCCCCAGGCGATCGGGCCTAAGCTGAAGTCAGACATCCCTCTGTCAGCCCAGGAGCCCTCGGGGGATGTCCACTTGCCAGCGGGGAACAGGCCTAAGCTGCAGTCAGACATCCTTAGTGCTGCTGAGGAGGCGGGAGAGGCTCCCACTACTACCACTGTACTGGCAGCCATCAGCCTGGCTTGTGTCTGAGCAGAACTCCCCCTGTGGGAGTGCACTGACCACCAGGGGCAGCTCCTGCATTGAGCTTCTGCCCCCTGGTGGTCAGTGTGTATCATAGTGACTAGTCATTCCCAGTGGTTCTGCTGTTAGGGTCAATTTGCATATTACCCTTTTATCATATAGGATTAAAGGCCTGATGCATGAAATTTGTGCAAGGGGCTTAGCCCTTGAAGCCATGGTGACTTGCCTCGGCCCTTGCAGCCCTGGCTTCATCTGGAAGGTCATATGGAAGGATGTCCAGAAGGTCATTCGGCTGTCTGGTCTAATTTGTATATTATGTTTTTAATATTATCTACACTAATAAAAGGGTAATATGCTAATTAGGGTGGACGTCTTCTGGATGCCCATTCGGACATCTATCCAGACAAAGCCATAGTGGCTGTGAGGCCCGGGGCCCAGGCAGCCAGGGGCTCAGGCAGCCTTGAGCCCCGGCAGCTGCGAGATCCGGGCTTAGAGCAGTCATGGGCTTAGGCAGCCTTGAGCCCCGGCAGCTGTGAGATCTGGGCTTACAGCAGTCATGGGCTCAGGCAGCTGTGAGCCCCGGCAGCTGTGGCAGCAGCAGCAGCAGCAGCAGCGGGATGATGGGGGCGACGCCTTCCCCTGATCAGCTGGTTGCCTCCCACAGATGGAGGCCAGAATGCCATCAGTAGGACATCCCCTGAGGGCTTCTGGACTGTGAGAGGGGGCAGACTGGGCTGAAGGACCCCCTCACCCAGTGCACAAATTTTCGTGCACCAGGCCTCTAGTAGATATATAAAAAGCCAGCAACTGGAACACCATGACTGGAATGACCTGTCACTATGACGCCCACTGTGGCCAGTGAACTGGCCAGATCGGGGGCTGTGGGGGTGGGAGGGACCGTGGCCAACCTCCCACAGCCCCTCCCCCTGGCCAGCCCCACTCCGACTGGCCTCTCCTACACGGATCAAGGGTGGGGTGGCTGGCCAACCCCTCACAGCACCGCCCCCAATCACCCACCCCACCCCATCAGCCCACAGCCCCTCTCCCTGGCCAGCCCCGCCCTAACTGCCCCCCCAAACCCCAATAGGGGCCAGCCATTCTCCTGCAGTCCTTTCCCCCAGCCAGCTCCCCCCTACAATTAGTCCCCCCCACTCCAATCAGGGGTAGGGCCAGCTGGCCAACCATCCATGGCTCTCCCCCAGGCCACTAGTCCTTCCTTACCCCATTCGGGGGCAGGGC
>PVJC01028608.1:0-22445 GCA_004026665.1 Murina feae
ATCGGAGCTGAGCTGAGGGGCGCAGCTTCACTTTCCCTCCTGCCGCAATGGAAAGGGCTGTTTACTCAGGTCCGTGAGTGGCGGCCGCCATGTTGGCTGGGCTAATTTGCATACAGCCGCTCTGATTGGCTGGTGGGCGTGGCTTACCCTGTCTCGGAGAAACGGTTAATTTTAATATTTCGCTTTTATTAGTTTATATTTATATTTATATTTATATTTGATTCAGAGAGATAGGGAGAAGGAGTGAGATAGAAGTCAATGATGAGAATCGTTGACCAGCTACCTCCTGCATGCCCCCTACTGGGGATTGAGCTTGCAACCCAGGCATGTGCTCTTGACTGGAATTGAACCCAGGACCCTTCAGTACGCAGGTCGAAGCTGTAGCCACTGAGCCAAATCAGCTAGGGCTGCTGGAAGTTTTTAAATTATTGTTTCAGTGTCCTCAGATGTTATTGGCCTACTCAGGTTTTCTGATTCTTCCTGATTAGAGTTTTGGGAGATTGTATGTTTCTGGGAATTGGTCAGTTTTACCCAGGTTGTCCAGTTTGTTGGCATGTAGTTGTTCATAGTATTTGCTTACAATCCTTTGTATTTCTGTGTTGTCTGTTGTTATATCGCTTCTTTCATTTCTTTTCTTTATTTTCTTTAATAATGCTTTATTTGTTGAAAGTATTACATATGTTCCCTTTTTCCCTCCATTGACCCCCTCCAGCCTGCCCCAGTCTCCCACCCCGCCCCAGGCCCTCACTACACCATTGTCTGTGTCTGTGGGCCATACATATATGCATAGAAGATCCTTGGTTCATTACCACCCTCCTCTCCTGCCCCCTCCCCAAACTCTCACCCCGACCCTGCCTTCCCTCCAAGTTTCAGCACTGTGTTCCATGCTTCCATGTCTCTGTATCCACACTATTCATCAGTTTATTTTGTTACTTAGAATCCACATGTGAGTGAGATCAAGTGATACTTACCTTTCTCTGACTTATTTCACATGATCCTCTCCAGGTTCCTCCATGCTGTCTCAAAGGTTAAGAGATCCTTCTTTTTACTGCTGCATAGTATTACATGATATCAGTGTGCCACAGCTTTTTACCAACTCATCTACTGATGGGCACTTGGGCTGTTTCCAGATCTTAGCTATTGTAAATTGTGCTGCTATGAACATAGGGATGCATACATTCTTTTTAATTGGTATTTCAGGTTTCTTAGGATATATTCCTAGAAGTGGGATCACTGGGTCAAATGGCAGTTCCATATTTAATTTGTTGAGGAAACTCCATACTGTCTTCCACAGTGCCTGCACCAGTCTGCATTCCCACCAGCAGTGTACTAGGGTTCTCTTTTCTCTACGTCCTCGCCACACTGGTCATTTGTTGATTTGTTGTTGGTAGCCATTCTGACAGGTGTGAGGTGATACCTCATTGTTGTTTTAATTTGCATCTCTCTGATGATTAGTGACTTTGAGGACTTACTCATATGTCTCCTGGCCATATGTATGTCCACTTTGGAGACATGTCTGTTTAGGTCCTTTGCCCATTTTTAATTGGATTGTTTGTCTTTCTTTTGTTAAGTTGTATAAGTTCCTTATATATTTTGGATATTAACCCTTTATCAGATGTATCATTGCCAGATATGTTTCCCATACAGTGGGCTCCCTTTTCATTTTGTTGATGGTTTCTTTGGCTGTGCAGAAGTTTATGTTTTGACATAGTCCCATTTGTTTATTTTCTCTTTAATTTCCTTTGCCCAAGGAGATGTATCCATAAACATATTGCTATGAGAGATGTCTGAGATTTTGCTGCCTATTTTTTTTTCTAGGATTGTTATCATTTCACAGCTTATATTTAAGTCTTTTATCCATTTTGAGTTTATTCTTGTGTGTGGTGTAAGTTGGTGGTCTAGTTTCATTTTTTTGCATGTATCTGTCCAATATTCCCAACCCCATTTATTGAAGAGACTGTCTTGACTCCATTGTATGCTCTTACCTCCTTTGTCAATATTAATTGAGCGCAAAGGCTTGGGCGGATTTCTGGCGTCTCTGCTCTGTTCCATTGATCTATATGCCTGTTCTTGTGCCAGTACCAGGCTGCTTTGATTTTGATGTCTTTGTAGTATAACTTGAAATCTGGTATTGTGATTCTTCCAACTTTGTTCTTCTCAAGATTGCTGGGGCTAGTCAGGTTTTTAGTTTGTTTGTTTTTTGATTCCATACAAATTTTTGGAGTATTTGTTCTAGCTCTGTGAAATACGCTCATCAATTGCATTGAATCTGTAGATTGCCTTAAGTAGTATGCACATTTTAATGATGTTGATTCTGCCAACCCATGAGCATGGTATATTTTCCACTTGTTTGTATCTTCTTCTATTTCTTTTTTCAATGTCTTGCAGTTTTCCAAGTACAAGTCTTTATTCTCCTAGGTTAAGTTTATTCCTAAGTATTTTAAATTTTTTGTTGCAATAATAAATTGCTTGTTTAGTTTCTCTTTCTGAGGATTCAATTTTGATGTATAAAAAACCCATCGGATTTTGGGTGTTGATTTTGTATCCTGCTACATGGCCATATTCATTTGTTAAATCCAGTAGTTTTTTGGTGGAGTCTTTAGGGTTTTCTATGTACAGTATCATTTCATCTATGAATAATGAGAGGTTTACTTCCTCCTTTTGAATTTAGATGTCTTTTATTTCTTCTTCTTGTCTAATTGCTGTGGCTAGGACTTCCAGTACTGTCCTATATAATAAAACGCTAATATGCAAATTGTCCCCTCAACCTGGAGTTCTATCGGGGGTTCAACCACAAGTTCAACCAGGGGGCAGGGCCAGCAGCCCTGTCCATGGAAGGGGGAGGGGCTTCTCCCCTCCCCTTGCTGACCCCACCCCCAGTTGGCCCCTCTCCCCCATCATGGACAGGGTTGGGCAGCCAACTGCCCACCAGCCCCTCCCCTTGGCTGGTCCAGGTGGGCTGATTGGGGTGGGCTGGCTAGACCCCACCCATGCACAGATTCGTGCACTGACATCTAGTGTTGAATAAGAGTGGTGAAAATGGACATCCCTAAATTATTCCTGTTCTTAGGGGAAATTTTTTTAATTTTGTCTTTTAAGTATGATGTTTACTGTAAGTTTTTCACATATGGCCTTTATCATTTTGAGATGTACTCCCTCTATTTCCACTTTGCTGAGAGTTTTTATCAAAAATTGGTGTTGGATTTTGTCATGCTTTTTCTGCATCTATTGATATGATCATGTGATTTTTGTCTTTCAGTTTATTTATGTGATGTATCACAGTTATTGATTTGCAAATATTTTACCAGCCTTCTAATCCTTGGAAAAAAATCCCACTTGTTCATGGTGTATGATTATTTTTAATATTGCTGGGTCCGATTTGCTAATATTTTGTTGAGGATTTTAGCATCTTTGATCATTAGGGATATTGGTCTGAAAGTTTCTTTGTAATGTCTTTATCTGGTTTTGGAATTAGGGTAATGCTGGCTTCATAAAAAGAGCTTGGAAGTGTTCCTTCCTCTTGGATTTTTTGGAATATAATGAGGAGTTCTTTGAATGTTTGATAAAACTCCCCTGTGAAGGCATCGAACCCAGCCTTTTGTCTGCTGGAAGTTTCTGATTACTGATTCTATTTCATCAGTTGTTATTGGCCTATTCAGGATTTCTGATTCTTCTTGGTTCAGTTTTGGGAGATTGTATTTTTCTAGGAATTTGTTTATTTCATCCACATTGTCCAGCTTGTTGGCATATCATTGTTCATAATTTTTTCTAAATCCTTTGTATTTGTGTGGTATTGGTGGTTATTTCTCTGCTTTTGTTTCTAATTTTATTTATTTGGGTGCTCTCTGTTTGTTTTTAAGAGTCTGGCTAAAGGTTCATTATTGTTTTATCCTTTTAGAGAACCAGCTCTTGGTGTCATTGGTTTTTCTGTACTTTTTAAAAAGTCTTTATATAATTTATTTCTGTTCTAATCTTCATTAATTCCTTTCTTCTACTTACTCTGGGCTTTTCTTGTTGATCTCATTCTAGTTCTTTAAGTTTTAGGGTTGAAAAGTTTATTGTTAATATTTCTTGTTTTTTTGAGATAGTCCTGTAATGCTATGAACTTTCCTCTCAGGACTGCTTTTACTGTGCCCATTGATTTAGGGTTTTTGTGTGTTTATTTTCATTTGTTTCCAATAAGTTTTTTATTTCTTTGTTAATCTGGTTGGTAACCCATTCATTGTTTAATGACTTAGTATTTATTCTCCATTTTTTGAATGTTTTTTTGGTGTTTTTACTGTAGTTGATTTCTAATATCACTCCACAGTGATCTGAGAAGATATTTGATATGATTTCAGTCTTCTTAAACTTGTAGACACTTGTTTTGCATCCTAGCATATGGTCTATCTATCTTTATGAATGATCTGTGTGCAGATGAGAAAAATAAATATTCTGCAGCTTTGGGGTGAAATGTTCTATAAATGTCAATGAATCCATCTGATTCTTTGTGTCCTTTAGAATCACTGTTCCTTGTTAATTTTTTGTCTGGAAGATCTATCCAGGTAAGTCATGGGGTGTTAAAGTCCCCTACTATGACTGTACTGTTGTCTATCTCTCTCTTAAAGTCCTCCAGAAGTTTTTTTTAATATATTTAGTTGCTCCTGTATTGGGTGCATATATGTTTACCAGAGTTATATCCTCTTGTTGGATCGACCCCTTTAGTATTATTTAGTGACCATTTTGTCTCTGGGTATGGCCTTCATTTTGAAGTCTGTTTTGTCAGGTTTGAGTATTGCTACTCCAGCTTTTTTAATTCTGCATTTGCGTGGAAATATTTTTTCCACCCCTTCACTCTCATCCTGTGTGTCTTTTATTCTGAGGTGGGTCTCTTGTAGACAGCATAGAGGTGGGTCATGTTTTTGTATCCATTCAGCTGCCCTATGTCTTTTGCTTGAAGTATTTAATCCATTTACATTTAAGGTTATTATTGATAGGTAGTTATTTATTGGCATTTTAATCCTGTATGCCTAGGCTTCTTTCTTTCTTCTTCTCATTACAGCAGTCCATTGCATTACAGCATTTATTGTAATGCTGGCTTGGTAGATGTACTCTTTTAGCCTTCTTTTATCTGGGAACCTTTTTATTTCACCATCTATTTTGAATGATATCCTTGCTGGTTTAGTAATATTTAGTAACATTGGTTTCAGATAATTTCTTTCCATTATCTGAATACTTCATGCATTCCCTTTTGGCCTGTAGAATTTGTGATGAGAAATCAGTTGTCGCTTTATGGAAGCTCCTTTGTAGATAATAGTTTGCTTTTCTCTTGCTGCCTTTAAGATTCTCTCTTTGTCTTTAATTTTTGGCATTTCAATTATGATGTGTGTGGGCATGGGCTTGTTTGGGTTTTTCCTGCTTGGGGTTCTCTGTGCCTCCTGAACTTGTGTGACTTTTCTTTTATCAGGTTAGATAAGTTTTCTGCCATTATTTCTTCAAACACGTTCTCTATTCCTTTCTCTCTCCCTGCCTCTTCTGGCACACCTGCTATTTGAAGATTGTTACATTTCACATTGTCCCACAACTTTCTTAAAAGCTATCCTCCTATTTTTTCATTGTTTTTTTCTTTTTGGATCTCTGATTGAGTGCTTATTTCAACCCTGTATTCTAATTCACTGATATGATCCTCAGCTTCTCCTAATCTGCTCTGTATTCCTTCAAATGTGTTCTTTATATCATTCATTATTTCTGTTTTCATAGTTAACTACATCTTTTCTCATGCTGTTGAGCATCCTTACCATAATTATTCTGAACTCTATATCAGATCAATTTATTTTAATATATTTTATTGATTTTTTACAGAGAGGAAGGGAGAGGGAAAGAGAGGTAGAAACATCAATGAGAGAGAAACATTGATCAGCTGCCTCCTGCACACCCCCCACTGGGGATATGCCCGCAACCAAGGTACATGCCCTTGACCAGAATCGAACCTGGGACCCTCCAGTCTGCAGGCCAACGCTCTATCCACTGAGCCAAACAGGTCAGGGCCAGATCAATTTCTTATCTCCGTTTCATTTATCTCTTCTTTTGGAGAATTCTCTTGTTCTTTCATTTTGGGGTTGTTTCTTCTTCTCATTTTGGCTGCCTGTTTGGACTTGTGACTATGTATTAGGTAGATCTGCTATGCCTCTTAATCTCTAGCGCAAGATTGTCAAAGGCTGTCTGGGACTAATTAGATCAGGCAAAGACTTAAAGCCTCCAGAGAGCGTCTCTGTGTACAGACTGTTAGGATTCTGTCTTGGATTGCCCTTAGGCCATCGTCCATGGGTGTGGCAAGATTTTATTTTTTCAACAGGGTGGGTCAGTTGCTTCTGCTTGGAGGCTAATTATTCTCAGTCTGTTAATGGGCTTCAGAAACTCCCCACCTTGGGGCAAGGTGTTTTATAATAGGGTGGGTCAACTGTTTTACCCACAGGCAAAGCCTCCTGTATAGCAAATGTCTGAGTAGGAAAGATGATTTCCAAAGGGTGTCTGTCTTCAGAGTCCTGATTCTGGCTTCTGCTCACAAAGCTCCAATCCACTCTGCTCTCCCTCTGTTAGAGCACTAGGTGAGTGGCTCCACGGTGAATTTTGTATGTTGGCCCTTTAAGAACATGCTTGAATTTCCAGTTGTATCGCCCTGGCAGACAGCAACCTCACTGCTTTGCACAGTCAGATGTTATGTGGGTACCCCTCTCAGTTCTGGTGCTCTCTCTCTGCTGGGGGGCTAAGCTTGGGGATTAGACCCCAGATTTCTCGGTGGCAATGCCCCACAGCTGAGATATCTCTCCAGAACTTTAGCTACTGTTTGTGGGAGCCCAGCCAGCCCTTTTGTGCCTCCACCCCTCCTTCCAGTCTTGTGCGGTCTCCACTTTCCATTCTCGGTTATCAGGGTTCTCTTCAGTGAGTCTTATGTTAATTATTCAGGAAGTTTTTTATATTTTAGCTGTAATTCCAGTTTGGTCCTTGGGAGAATGTCTGTGCAGCATCCACTTACTCAACCACTATTTTTAATCTTCTTTTGGTCAAAGATGTAGGCAAAGATTTTTCTATTGATTTATTTTAGAGAGAGGACGGGAGAAGGATAGAGAGGTAGAACTTTTTATGAGAGAGTTAGTGATCGCCTGAAACCTAGGCATGGTCCCTGACTGGGAATTCAACCAGTGACCTCTTGGTTATTAATCTGTGCCTAACTACTGAGCTACACCAGCTGGATTGCCCTTTCTCTTGAGGAACCTGTTGTGACAAATCCTCAATTTGACCATTCAGGCAGTTCATACCCAGATTAAAAAGGCTGAGGTGTAAATGTCTTGAGCTATTCCAGATGGTCAGAATCACTGGTGCAATTCCTACTGACTTTACTTGTGTTGCCTTAGAAAGCACTCAGCCCTCTAGTATTCTTAGCTCCTGTTTCACTGAGCTTGGGGTTTTACTGATTTTTTTTTTTTTTTTTTTAGAAGAATCATTCATTTCCCTAATGAGGAGAAGGACTGTCTTTGACTGTATTGTTATGGTCTATAGAGACTCTTGTTTTATGTGTACCTTTCCTCTCTTTTACACATTCCACAAATTCTTCTTTTCCCCAGAAATTCATTAATGATTCTGCTTTGTTATTGGTAATCCTTGTCATTTCAATTAAAAAAATATATGTATTCTGTCTAGCCTGTTGTGAGTCAGTTGGTTGGAGTGTCGTCCCCTATACGGAAAGGTTGTAGCTTCAATTTCTGGTCAGGGCACATTTCTAGGTTGCAGGTTCAGTCTCCAATTGGTGTGTGTAAAGAAAGCAACTGATCAGTGTTCTCTCACATTGACATTTCTTTCTCTTTCCTCTCTCTCTAAAAATCATTGATCATATCCTTCAGTGAGGATATTTTCTGTGTGTGTGTATTTTTTTAAATATATGGGTTGACTAAAGTAAGGTTACAGTTGTGAGTACACAAAAGTTTTTTCTTGTGTTATTTAGTCATTATTATATTATTTCCCATACAAATTACTGTAAAACTATTTCCTTAACCTTCTATATATAGCTTTGATCATTTCAGTGGGATTTGGACAAATAATATGACTCACTTTTACCTCCCAAAGGTGTTTAGTAAATGTTACTTGAATGAGAGAAATAGTTTGGTGGGTAGTGCAGCTGATATTTTTGGTCTGAAAAATATTTACAAATATTTAGAAAAAATTTGGTCCATATTTGCCAATTTTCTTTTTTCTTTAATTATTTTTATTAGCTTTACCTGAAGGTATGTTTATTGATTTTAGAGAGAGAGGAAGAGAGAGATAGAAACATCAATCAGCTGCCTCTCCTGCACACCCCACCTGGGATCAAGCCTGCAACCTAGGTACATGCCCTGCCTGGGAACCAAACTTGCAACCTTTTGTTGTACTGACAACGCTTTCGCCATCTGAGTCACACCAGCCAGAAGCCCATTATCATTTTAGTTTTTGCCAAAACTAAATGGCTTGGCTTTGTGGTAGAGCATCAGCCTATGAACCAGGAGGTCACGGTTCGATTCTTTGTCAGGGCATAGGCCTCCGTTGCGGGCTCAATCCCCAGTATGGGGCATGCAAGTGGCAGCCAGTCAATGATTCTCTCTCATCATTAATGTTTCTCTCTCTTACTCTCCCTTTCAGGGCGGGGGGGGGGGAGGGGGATAAATACACACACACACACACACACACACACATTTTTTTTTAAACAAAAAAAAGTAAATTTTTATTGATAATGGAAAGTTATGGAATAGCAATTTTACTAAGGTCATACACTTTTTTTTAAAATCCTCACCCAAGGGTATGTTTTTTATTGATATTACAGAGAGGAAAGGAGAGGGGAAGAGAGAAACATCCATGTGAGAGAGAAACATCGGTCAGCTGCCTCCCATATGTGCCCAGGATCGAACCCAAAACCTTTGGTGTACAGCACAATGCTCCAATCCAGCCACACTGGCCAGGGCAGGTCACATCACTTTTTAGGTAAACCAGAAAAGCTTTAAATTCTGTGGTTCCTCATGTGGCAGGAGGCACAGTTTAGTGGATAACAGCACCAGAGTCTAGGTTCAAATTCTACCTATGCTGCTTACTAGCAGCATGGTCTTGGCCAATATACCTAAGAGGCCTGTTTGAAAATTAAAGCATTCATGTGTATGAAACAGTTTCATAACACTATATAAATGTGAACTAAGATTAATGGGACTAACTTTTGGAGATTCTTAGCTATAGTATTTTTCTTTTTTTAATATATTTTTATTGATTTCAGAAAGGAAGGGAGAGGGAGAGATAGAAATCTCTGTGATGAGAGAATCATTGATCAGCTACCTCCTGCATGCTCCACACTGGGAATCAAGCCTACAACCTGGGCATGTGTCCTGACCACGAATTGAACCATGACATCCTCAATCATAGGTTGATGCTCAACCACTGAGCCATGCCATCTGGGCTTAGCTATAGTATTTTCTTTTTTTTTTTTTAAAGTTGTTTCCACTTTTTAAAAAATCTCCATTGTTGAGAGTATTACAGATGTCCCCCTCTCCTTCCCCATTGCCCCCCTCTACCTGGTCCCTCCTCCCCAGGCATTCACCACTCTTTTGTCTGTGTCCATAGGTAAGATCTTTGGTTAATCTCTTCTCATTCCCTCCTTCCCTCTGAGTTTCACCAGTCTGTTCCATGTTTCCATGCCTTTAATTCTATTCACCAGTTTATTTCGTTCATTAGACTTCTTGTTCATTCATTTTGACTTTTAGATTCAATTGTTGATAAATTTGCATTTATTGCCATTTTATTGTTCACATTTGTATCTCTTCTTCTCCTCTTCCTCTTCCTTCTTCTTTCTTCTCCTCCTCCTTCTTCTATACTGGTTTGGTGGTGATGAACTCCTTTAGCTTTATCTTGTCTGTGAAGCTCTGTATCTGACCTTCAATTCTAAATGATAGCTTTGCTGGGTAGAGTAATCTTGGTTGTAGGTCCTTGGTATTCATCACCTTGAATATTTCTTGTCACTCCCTTCTGACCTGCATAGTTTCTGTAGAGAAATCAGCTGACAGTTGTGTGGGCTCTTCCTTGTAGGTAATTGACTGCTTTTCTCTTGCTTCTTTTAAGATTCTCCTTTGTCTTTAACCCTTGGCATTTTAATTATGATGTATCTTGGTGTGGGCCTCTTTGGGTTCCTCGTGTTTGGGACTCTCTGTGCTTTCTAGACTTGTAAGTCTATTTCTTTCACATGGGAAGTTTCCTGTCATTATTTCTTCAAATAGGTTTTCAGTATCTTGCTCTCTCTCTTCTCTTTCTGGCACCCTCATAATGCAAATGTTGGTACACTTGAAGTTGTCCCAGAGGCTCCTTACACTATCTTCATACTTTTGGATTCCTTTTCCTTTTGGCTCTTCCGATTAGAAGCTTTTTGCTTCTTCGTATTCCAAATTCCTGATTTGATTCCCAGAATCCTCTTCTTTACTCTTGAATCCCTGTAAATTATTCTTCATTTCAGTTAGTGTATGCTTAATTTCTGACTGGTCTTTTTTTATGTTTTTGACATTCTCACTAAAGTCCTTAAAAGTCTCACTAAGCCCCTTGAAGCTCTCTTTGAGTCCTTTGAAGCTCTCTTTGAGTCCTTTGAAGCTCTCATTAAGATCTTTGAGTAACCTTATGACCATTGTTTTGAAATCTGTATCCAGTAGTTTGCTTGTTTTCATTTGTAACATGTTTCTTTATCTCAGCATTTTGGCTGCTTCCCTATGTTTGTTTCTGTGTATTAGGTAGAGCTGTTATGTCTCCTGGAATTGGTAGAGTGACCTTGTGTAGTCGGTGTCCCAGTGGCTCAGCCTCCCCAGTGGACTCTCTAGTATTATAGCCCTGTGTGGGCTATGTGCACAGTATTGCTATAGTTGAGCCTTGATTGCAGTTGGGGAGCAGTTGACTGAACCACGTCCAGCACGGCCAGGGATGAACCTAAGGAGGGGCAGTGAAGGATTAAAGAAGACAGACAAGAGAATATAGTTGGGACCAGGTGGATCACTGTGTGTGGATGAGGAAACAGTGACACAGCCTGTAAGCTAAAGTTTTATTTTATAGTCAGATCTTTTAGCTATAATTGTGCTGGGATGGCTTTGCCCTCCACGCTGGGACTTGTATGTGCTTTGCCACAAGTCAGTCTGAAGCTTGATCCTGTCCACAGTTGACCTTTAGGCCAATGGCTGTAAGAACCAGCTGTGACTACAGTGTAAGAGCTGCTGTTCAGGAAACACCCCTGTGGAGCAGGACTTGCTTCAATGGGGCTTTGGTGCCCATTGAGTCTGTCCCTTGAGTGTGTTGCTTGTGGATCTGGTGTAGTCTGTAGCTGTCCACTGGGTTCACTGGCCCTAAAGCCTCCAGAGAGCTGCAAAGTCACTCACTGCCTGGGGCCACTGAGCAGGAGCGGTCTCAATGTGCTTTTCTTCTTTACTTCTCTAGTTGTAGGACTTCCATTTGGCCAGCTTTCAGGCAGTTCTGAATGATAGTTGTTCTGTACTTTAGTTGTAATTTTGACATGTTTGTAGCGCATACCAGCGTTTACCTACATCTTAGCTATAGTATTTTCAGTAGCCAGGGGTAGCTGTCTTAAAGTAGATGATAAATATAGTTTTAGATTGTAGATATAAATGTCACCATATTGGAATACAGGTTGCAGTGCATGGACCAGTGGCCAAAATCTTTATTTTAGATCATTAAAGAATTTATATGCATATATGCATAACCCATGGACACAGAAAATAGTGTAGTGAAAACCTGGAGGGGACAGGGTGAGAAGAGGGAGGGAAGATTAGTATCCCTACTATAATGAAGTGGATGTGTCATCTTTGCTATGTTTTATGTATTCAAAACATTAAAAATAATAGGAAGAAAGCAAATCCTAATATTAAATAGAAATTGAAACCAATGAATCTAACTGTATATCAAATTGATAATGTCACTACTAAGGAAGAAAGGATTATGTCAAGTAACTGAAACATACTACTCTGACTATGCTGCATTAATAGGCTGTAGTCTAAGGACAAAAGGACAGCAAAGAAATATTGAAGTTATTAGGTAGCCAACCCCTTGTAATGACAAGAAATGTAATTCCCATTTGCTGATGAAGAAACATATTCAAAGAGGGGAATGATTTGGAGCTGGATTAAAAAGCCCATGCTGTTGTTCATTTTAGCACACTACTTTTGGGTTTTTTTGTGTGTGTTTGTTTTTTTACATAGTGTGCTCTTCAAATGAGTCCCTATGCTACCATCCTTGTTTCTTTAGTACCTCTCTTTCCTTTTATTGGCATCATCTCTGATTATTAATCAGGACCACCTTTTTAAGAGCTTCCTAAGGTCTTGCATCTCTTTATTCCATGCAGTCATGCCTACATTTTTGAGATCTGCAATCCTAAAGTAAAGGGTTTGTGATTCATCCCACCCTTAAACGAATTCTAAGATGACTTGATGGATCTTTCTCTTGATTCTCATTTTTCCTACTTCACCAATAACTAGTTTCCTGAGTTATAGCTAGTGTCAGAGTCTTGATTACTCATAAATACAGTCTGTATTGATGACTAAACCTGGAAGTGGTACTTGAGAGAGTTGTAGTAGAGAGAGTTCTTAAAGACATGCATCTGTTTGTAATTTAAGATATCCTATAGTGATTTGGTGGTGAGACATATGAGCAATGGTGGTTGGAAAGAGCGAGAAAGAATTGTTGGACCTGGCTTTTTTGTTGTTGTTAATCCTCACCCAAGGATTGAGGTATTGTGTGTGTTTTTAGGGAGAGAGTGGGAGGGAGAGATGAGGAGTGGGGGGAGGTGAGAGAGAGAAACATCAATATGAGAGAGACACATCAATTAGTTGCCTCTTGCTTACATCCCTTTTGGGGCCAGAATCGAACTCGTAACCCAGGTATGTGCCCTTGACTGAGAATCAAACCCTGGAACCTTTGGTTTGCTGGCCAGTGCCCTAACCACTGAGGATGGACCTGCATTTTTTTATGAGAGATACTAGAAACAAATGTTACTTTATAAATGAATTTTGAAATGATTCATTCATTAAAGAAGGAAAATAAACATTGCAATGAAAAGACATAATAACTAATTGTTAAATGAACTCTATGTACTTTGCAAAGGGTATAGTTAAGGGAGGAAATATGTAAATAACTTGGAGTACACACGCTGCTGTTTAAGATTTTGCTGATTAGAAATGATGGGAAGAAATAAACCATACAAGAATTTAGTTGTATTTTGCTTGAAGTACTTTGTGTAGTAAATCTCCAACCTTATTTTAAAAATTATAGCATTTGAAGAAACAATTCTTGAAGTAGCATAATCAAAGTGGAATTCTATTTTTTTAAATCTTTAAAGTATGTATCTTTAAAATGTAACTTTATATAATATACCAGACAAATTGTCCAGAAGATCTAGGCCCAGTATTTTAACAAAATTTTAAAAGAACATAAGGTTGGCAATCAGAATAATTTTAAAAATTTTAATTCCGATAATTAACACATTGTGGAGGGATTACGAGAATACTTGTTTTTCTGTTCTAAGGCTTGTGGGGTTGTGGGGCCAATCACGAGAATTCTTTAAAAAGATATTAGCTTGTAAGAACATGTAATAAATAACTTTAAAATATAATGGGTATTTAATTTTAAAGCATGCCTTTAACATTTATGTAAAACATTTTTTGTACTCGTTCAATAGAAACTTATCTGGCCACTGGGTAAAGCTAGCTATAAAACTGCTAGTCCGCAATGTGTTAAGAATGTAAAATAGTGTTTTAGTTTTTTTATTAGATTAACAGTTTCTAAACACCTGAGGAAAATTAACTTAGTATTTCCTGTCCAAAGTAGCTGTTTATGGAGAGTGTACACTTGTCTATGGAAGTCAGTGTTTCTGAGATCGATTTGTTAATGTTGCTAAGGTTTTAACTCTGGACAGATATTCAAGAAAAATTAAACTGTTCTATAAAAATAGTAAACTTTGAGACAGCTATTGAATCAGACTTGGTTCATACCCTAACTCCAGCTTTTTCTAGTTGGTTCTGTAGCCTGTTATTCAGTGTCCTCATTGGATTATTTTGATAATTAAATGAGTATATGTAAAGCACTTAATACCATTACTGGCACTTAGTAAACTTCCAAAATGTTTATATTTATCCTTTCACTGCCTCCAGATTTATGTGTGATGGGGAAAGAAAATTTATTATGAGAGCCCTTTATTTTAATATCAAGTTGTGAGGTAGAGCTTAGAACAAAACTAGATTTGTCAGAACCAAAACAATTGAGATTCTGTTTGGGAAAGAAACAAGGAAGCTGTCACATACATACTCTACTTGTGCAGTGGCAGGACATTTGAATTTCTGATTTGTTTCCTGTACCTAGCCCTTGCCTTCAGTGTGAGATATGATTGCCTCAGTGTGAAATTGTCTGTATTCCTCTGGAGAATCAGGGCTGACTAAAACAATGGAGAACAATTCTAGGAGTGTTACTGTATCTGGCTAACCAGAGCCTTTTGGGAGAACATCTGGATGCAGTTTCAGTTTTTAAAGTCTATAATTTTTGCATCATTAAATTTCTATAGTTCTAAAATTATTGGTTCCATTTCTTTTCCTAGGTCATGCCCATGCATTGGTTGTTGTTTGTGCCCGTTCATTTTAAGATATAATTATCTTACTCAGAAAATATAAAGTATGTAGGTAACAATCAATAAAACGCATCATTACCAATTAAACTACTGGAGTTTTTCCTTATCTTAAAGTTTTCAGAATATAATCATTATACAGACATACACACACACACACACAAATGTATTTTGAAATTTTTTGTTTGATCATAATCACTTCAGCAATATCATAGAGATAGGCTGCTGGATCCTGGAATTTAAAGAGAGGATCTTAACATCAGAAGCACATAATACTCAAGAAGTATCAGACAGTGTTTTAAATGTATTTCTAAAACATACTTTCAGGAATTGTAATATGTATCTAATCTACTCAGTCATATCTTCTTAACTTATTTTATTTTTTAAAGAGTTTATTTGAGCAAGACTTTAATGCTTCCCAATTTTTTAAGCTCTTATTTTGCCAAAGGTGATATAAATGTTATATTTCATGCTTTTCAATTCACATTCCCTCACTACCATATAGTGAATGACTGAACATAATCAGATCATTATTTCCTTTTATGCAATGTTCATGTTTTCAAAAGACCTAAATGGCCAATTGTCTAATGTAAATTCCTGGCATTTAAAATCCCTCTAAGTTTGAAAGTACTCTTTCTTTAGGCTGTCAGATACATGTATGATTCATAACATGAGAGAAGGTTCCCTGTTCTTTATTGAGTTGACATTTATAATCTGTGGCCTCAGTATCAGTAAGGGAAAAAAATCTGACATACTTTGATGCCATAAACGTTATCATAGGTCTTACAGATTTTGCACAGCAAAAGAAACCATAACAAAACGAAGAGACAACCTACTAAATGGGAGAACATATTTGCCTATGACACATCTGATAAAGGGTTAATATCCCAACTATATAAGGAACTCATACAATTTAACAAAAGGGAGACAGACAATCCAATTAAAAAATGGGCAAGGACCTAAATAGACACTTCTCCAAAGTGGACATACAGATGGCCAAGAGACATGAAAAAATACTCAAAGTCACTAATCGTCTGAGAGATGCAAATCAAAACGACAATGAGGTGCCACCTCAAACCTGTCAGAATGGCTATCATCAACAAATTAGCCAACAATAAGTGTTGTCAAGGTTGTGGAGAAAAAGGAATGCAGACTGGTGCAGCCACTGTGGAAAATAATATGGAATTTCCTCAACAAATTAAAAATGGAACTGCCATTTGACCCAGTGATCCCATTTCTAGGAATATATCCTCAGAAACCTGAAACACTCATCAGAAAGAATATATGCACCTCTGTGTTCATAGCAGTGCAATTTACAATAGGTAGGACTTGGAAATAGCCTAAGTGCCCATCAGCAGATGAGTGGATAAAAAAACCTGTACATCTGCACAATGAAATATTATACAGCAATAAAAAAGAACTCTTACTGTTTGCAACAGCATGGATGGACCTGGAGAATATTATGCTGAATGAAATAAGCCAGTCAGAGAAAGATGAGTATCACATGATCTCTTATGTGGAATTTAATCAACCAAATAAACCGATGATCAAATATAGACCCAGTCTTAGAAGCATGAACAGACTGTTGAACCTCAGAGGGAAGGCAGGGGAGGGTGGATGGGAAAAGATCAACCAATGAACTTGTATGCATGTATGCATAACGCGTGAACATAGTCAGTGAGGTGGTGAGGGCCTGGGGAAGGTGGAGGACAGGAGCAGGCTGGAAATGGTTAATGGGGGAAAAAGGAGGACCTATGTAATACTTTCAACAATAAACATTTAAAAAGAAAAAAAATGTGGAACTGCCATTTGACCCAGTGATCCCACTTTTAGGAATATATCCTAAGAAACGCGAAATAGCATTCAGAAAAAGTGTATACACCCCTATGTTCATAGTGCAGTTTACAATAGTTATGATCTGGAAACAGCACAAGTGCCCATTAGTAGACGAGTGGATAAAAGAGCTGTGGTACATTTACACCAGGGAATACTATGCAGCAGTAAAAAGAAGGATCTCTTACCCTTTGAGGCAGCATGGAGTGACCTGGAGAGTATCATGCTAAGTGAAATAAGCCAGTCAGAGAAAAACTAGTATCCCATGATCTCACTCATATGTGGAATCTAATGAACAAAATATGTCCAGAGACATAGAAGCATTGAACAGACTGTAATCACAGAGGGGAAAAAGGGAGGATGGGACAAATTTGTAAGCATATATGCATAATTCGTGGGCACATACAATAAGGTGGTGAAGGCCTGGGACAGGGTGAGGGCAGGCTAGAAGGGGTCAATGGTGAGGTGGGGGGAGATGGACATATGTACTATCTATAATAATAAAAGCGTAATATGCTAATTAGACCGGACAGCCAAACAACCTTCCAGACGTCCTTCCAGACGACCTTTCGGACGAAGCTGGGTCTGTGAGGACTGAGCCCCTTGCACAAATTTCATGCATCAGGCCTCTAGTTTTCAATAACAAAGAATAAAAAAAAAGACTGCTTTGGCTATTTGTGGTCTCCTGTGCATTCATATGAATTTTAGGGTTGGTTTGTCTTTTTAACGTCTATGAAAAGTACCGTTGATTTTGGTAGGAATCGCATTGAATCTGTAGATCACTTTAGGTAGTATGGACATTTTAGCAATACTGTTCCTAGTCATCAGGGAAGTGCAAATCAAAACCACAATTAGATATCACCTCACACCTTTTAGGTTAGCTATTATCAAAAAGATAAGAAATGACAAGTGTTGGTGAGAATGTGTAGAAAAGGGAACCCTTGTGCCCTATGGTGAGAACGTAAATTGAATTGGTACAGCTGTTGTGAAAAACAATATGAAGATTCCTCAAAAAATTAAAAATAGAACTGCCATATGATCCAGCAATCACACTTCTGAGTTTATATACAAAGGAAGCTAAGTTAGTATTTTGAAGAAATATCTGCAGTCCTATGTTCTTTGCAGCATTATTCACAATAGCCAAGGTATAGAAACAACTTAAATGTTTGTCGACAGATAAGTAAATAAAGAAAAGGTGGCATATATACAGAACCATATTATTCAACCATAATAAAAGAGAAATTTGCAACAACACAGATGAAGTTGGAGCACATTATGCTAAGTGAAATAAGCCAGACAGTGAAAGACAAATATTATATGCTGTCAATTGTATGTGGGAACTGAAAATATATATATATTTTTTAAATCTTGAACTTATAAAAACAGAGTAGAATGGATATTGCTTGTGGTTGGGGAAAATAGGGAGATGTTAGGCAAAGGGTAAAATGTTTCAGATATAAAATGAGTAACTTCTGAGAATCTAATGTACAGCCTGTGACTAGTTTATAATACTATATTTTATACTTGAGATTTGCTAAAAGGGTAGATCTTCAGGGTTCTCACCACACTATGTGAGGTGGTCAGTGTGTTAATTAACGGGCATTTTCCCGCCACTGTGTGGTAGCGTTCGAAACACTTTCCTTTGTGCAGGGGCACATTACAAAACTTGCACATGTACCACGTTTCACTGCGTAGTTTATGAGCGGCACACACATGACAATGATGTAAAACATTTTTATTTTTGCCGGTTCCAACTAGAGGTTCCAATGTATGTTTCCTCATGTCCATTGACAGTCTCCCTGGTGGATCCGAGTTTACTCGTTTCCCGCAAAAATTAACTGGTAATCATTTCAGGATATATATCAAATTGTAACATTATATACTTTAAAAATACACAATTATACTTATCAATTATACCTCAATAATGCTGGAAAAATATTTTTTTGAGGGCACATCATATGTTGGGCACTGTGCTGAGCATTGAATATATATATTAGCAAATACAACAGACACAGACCACACACTGATAGACTCTAGAGGGTAGAAGGAAAAGTAAAAAAAAAAAAAAGAAAAGAAAGAAAGAAAATAAACATTGTCATAAGTGCTATGAAAGGAGAAGTATAGTTTAATGAGAACCTATAACAGGAATAAATTACTAGGGACGTCTTCCCTAAGAAAATTGCACTTAAACCCGGAATGAAAGGAAGTGAAGGAGTTAGCAAGAAAATGAGCAGGACATGGTGCTACAGGCAAAAGGAGTAACATATACAAAGGCCTTGAGGTGAGGGAGTCCAGTGCATTTAAGAACTAAAGAAAAGAAGTGGGGCCAATGGATCAAGCAAGGGGAGGAGAGTGAGATGAGGTAAAGTGAAGAAACAGGCAAGTCCAGGCCATGGTAGGGATCTTTTCTTTGGTCTTTATCCTGAGAGGATGAGAAGCCATTTAAGGGTATAAGACAGTGTGACAAAAATCAGGTTTGCATTTTAGAAACAGTTATTCTGCAGTCTGAAGAAGAAAGAATCAGAAGGGACAAGAAATGCATAAAAATTGATAGTGCCTAGGATTGGAATACTGGAGGTGGAGATGGTGAGAAGAAGATAGGTTTTTATGTTTAGAAATAGATTCCACTTAGTGATTTTGAGGTAGACAGTTCTAGGGGCTAGAAGAGGAAGGACTGGTTTGAGTAGCTGAATGAATAGTGGTGACATTGAGTAGGACACTGGAAAAGAACCAGGTTTGAGAAGGAAGATGATTCCATTTTTGTATTTGATGAGTTCAGGATGCCTGTGAAGCATCAAAAGTGGAAAATTAAGTAATTGGTAATGTGTAGGAATCCGGAGTTTAAGAGATGCCCTAGCTAGAGGGACATTTGTGGGTCCTTGGCTTATACATAGTAAATGAATTTGTAAACCTGATTTAGATTGCCTAGAAAGAATTTGGAGTGAGAAGAAAAAGGTGACTTGGAATAAACTTCAAGAACTCATTAGGGATATTCTGTATAATTTTTTTATTGACAATCTTTGGGTTATAAGAATTGTACTTTGCAATAAGCTTGGTTGTTTTAACTGAGGCTTTCTGTTATATAGTAATCCTCTTCCTCTTGCCAGGTACATTTGTTATCTCTTTATTACTTTTTACATAATATCTATTATTTATTCAGACAGTTAATAGGCTTTACAATTATCTTCCAAAAGGTAATGCAATTGACATTTTCTAAGTATCTGGGTAGACAGTGAGCTTTGTCTAGACAAGGAATGAAGAACTATTCTTACTACATATTCATCCTTTAAATGGTTGAGGTGCTATCCAGACATAATAAGGAAAATTGAATGCTGTGAGCCATTGGGAACCTCCTTATAGAGAGCTTTAAAAATAATAAACGTTTACTACTCTGGTGTCCTATCCGATATAATGTCTAATTGCCTAAGTGACAATGGTGGCACCACTAAGGAGTCACTAAGGTAGGGATAGGAAATGAATCCTGTCAGAATGTAAAACATTGGTCCTTCAAAAGCCATTGTTAAGAAAAATTTAAAGGCGAGACTTGAGAAAGAATGAAATATCTGTAAAACACATGTTAGTGGGTTTGTAGTCAGAATATAAAGGATCTTACAATTCAATACTACAATAAACAACTTGATTTTTTAAAGTAGGCAGAAGATGTAAACAGACTAAAGGTGGCAAATAAACATATGAAAAGATATTGTACATCATTAGACAGCAGGGAATGACAAATTAAAACCACGTCTACATACCCCACTCTGCAATTCAGATTGGCTAAAACTCAAATGACTGAGCATGGGCAGTAGCTGGGATTTTCATATATTGCTGGTGGAAATGCAAAGTGGTACAACCACTTTAGAAAACAGTTTGGTAGTTTCTTATAGGTATGACCCAACATTTTTACTCCTAGATATTAACAGGGGAAAAATGAAAATGTGTCGGATCAGTCAGGGTTTCTAGATTATGGAAGCTGAGAAGTCTCATAACCTATTGCCTATAAGCTGGAGACCCAGGAAAGCCAGCAATGTAATTCAGTCTGAGTCTAAAGGCCTGGGAATTGGGGGAGCCAGTGGTATAAATTCTAGTATAAGGGCAGCAGAAATTGAGATAAGATGTCCAGCTCAGGCAGTGAGACAAGAAAAAAAAAGAGCAAATTCCTCCTTTCTTCACCTTTTGTTCTATTCAGGTCTCAACAGATTGGATGGTACCCACACACACCATCACATGTGTCTGCAGAAAAACTGGTACACAGCCCTGGCCGGTTTGGCTCAGTGGATAGAGCGTCGGCCTGCGGACTGAAGGGTCCTGGGTTCGATTCCAGTCAGGAGCATGTACCTTGGTTGCGGGCACATCCTCAGTGGGGGGTGTGCAGGAGGCAGTTGATCAGTGTTTCTCTCTCATCGACGTTTCTAGCTCTCTATCCCTCTCCCTTCCTCTCTGTGAAAAATCAATAAAATATATTTTAAAAAAACACACACAAAAATCTGGTACACAAATGTTTACAGCAGTTTTATTTATAACTAGAGGCCCAGTATATGAATTCGTGCACCAGTGTGGTCCCTCGGCCTGGCCTGCATGATCGGGCTGACACCAGCTCTCTGACATCCTCTGAGGGGTCCTGGATTACAAGAGGGAGCAGGCCAGGCCGAGGGACCCCACCGATGCATGATCAGGGCCGGGGAGGTGCATGGGAGGTTGTCCAGCTGGGGAGGGATCGCAGGAGGGCTCTAGGGCATGTCCAGCCCATCTTGCTCAGTCCCGATCAGCTGGACCCCAGCAGCAAGCTAACCTTTTGGTTGGAGCATCTGCCCGCTAGTGGTCAGTGCATGTCATAGTGAGTGGTTGAGTGGCCTTAACATATCGTTAGCATATTATGCTTTGATTGGTTGAACAGATGACCAGACACTTAGCATATTATGCTTTTATTATATAGAATAGCTAACCGTATATGATTCTACTGATATGGAATTCTACAAGAGGCAAAACTGTAATACAGTAAAAACTCCATATAATGGACTAATTTGGGCAAGGCAGTGTCCATTAAAGGCAAAAGGCATCTATACTAATAAAAGGGTAATATGCTAATTAGATCAGACATCCTTCTGGACAAAGTCATGGTGGTGGGGCCAAGGCAGAGGCAGTTAGAGGTGATCAGGCCGGCAGGGGAGAGCAGTTATGGGGATCAGGCTGGCAGAGAGAGCGGTTAGGAGTCAGTAGTCCCAGATTGCTAGGGGGATGTCCGACTGCCAGTTTAGGCCCGCAAGGATTGGGCCTAAACTGGCAGTTGACATCCCGTGAGGAGTCCTGCATTGGAAAGTGTTCAGGCTGGGCTGCGGGACACCCCCCCACCCCCACCGCCCATGCATGAATTTCATGCACCAGGCCTCTAGTCTATATATATTTAAAAGCTTAACTGACCAGCCCACCAGGTAGCTGCGATGTGCACTGACCACCAGGGGCAGATGTTCAATGCAGGAAACATGGAAACGTGGAACAGACTGATGAATCTCAGAGGGGAGGGGGAGAGGGGAGAACAGGAAGAAATTAATCAAGAATCTTACATGCATGTTACAGACCTGGTATACAGATGCATTGGTGGGGTTCCTTGGCCTGGCCTAAGTCCTCTTGCAATCCAGGACCCCTAGAGCATGTCAGAGAGCCAGTTTCAGCCCAATCCCTCCAGGCCAGGCCAAGGGACCCCACCGGTGCACGAGTCCGTGCGCCAGGCCTCTACTTATATAATAAAACTAGGGTCCCGGTGCACAAAAATTTGTGCACTCGGGGTGGAGGGAGTCCCTCAGCCCGGCCTGTGCCCTCTCACAGTCTGGGACCCCTCAGTGGATGTCCTATGATGGCCCCAGTCTGCCAGGCGCCTTGTGTGTGTATGTGTGTGTGTGTGTCACCACTGGAGACCTGCCCCCAGCCGCATCTGAGGCTCGGAGCAGTCCTCCTG
>PVJC01028609.1:0-22437 GCA_004026665.1 Murina feae
CTTCCCACATCTTCCCTCCCTTCCACTCTGTTTTTAAAAAAGCAATGGAAAAATATATCCTCAGATGAAGATTTAAAAAAATAAAAATATTTAAAATGATAAAAATGTATGGGTTTTTTTCCAGAGTAAAAAGTTAATTCAGGAAATACTATACACTGAATCTTCTTTTTGGGTATTTGCCTTGAATATTAGCATATTATTAGCATTGAGAATCACTCTAATAAGGAAATGTGTTTATCTGTCTTTAACTCATCATTTCCCAAGCTCATTTGACAACAGATTATTTTTTGGTTGTTAGCGAGGAATATTTATTAACATTCGGGAGGACATTAGTGTTGTGTGGACTATAGTTTGGGAAATACTTCCCTACAGAGATCTTACCCCACAACAGCACAGGGAGAATAACGTTTTTCCAGGAAGCTGTAATAGATTCAGTTTTGCTGGAAGAACCGCTACACATTTAGTTCTTTGGACATTTATAAAAATCATTGCAGTAGTAGATAAAAAGCAAGAGCTATAGATAAAAGCAAGCCCTACAGAACTTACATTTGATGAAAACTGTACTTAGTTCAGTGGTTCGTAACCTGGCTGAATATTCTGCATCACTTTAAAAACACAGTGTAGGCTTCACTACCCAGAGATTCTGATTTAATAGATTGGAAGGTCAGCCAGGTTTGGAAACCGAGGCTTTAGAAGTTTGAATTTTGAATAATTGCTTGCAGAAAGAGTGAGAATTGTTTGAAATTTGCATATTCACCCTAATATAAGGAAAGAAGGATACAGATGATGGATGAAGACAGGATAACAAAAGATAATGATGACTTGGACTGAAACCAGGACAGGGTCTTTTGGCTGTTTCATGAATCCCTGAAAGTGATGCTTTGAATTATTAGTGCACTTGTATATGTATAGATGGTCATGCTAAAGTTAGCTGCCTAAAGTTACAAAAATAGTTTATCACATAGGGTAGGCTTTTCAACCTGTAGGTCATGATGTAAGAATTTTGTCTGGCTTCGCCGGTGTGGCTCAGTGGTTGAGCATCGAACTATAAACAAGGAGATCATGGTTAGACTCCTGGTTAGGGCACATGCTCGGGTTGTGGGCTTGATTCCCTATAGGGGTCCTGCAGGAGGCACCCCATCAATGATTTTCTCTCACCAATAATGTTTCTCTCTCCCTTCCTCTCTGAAATAAATAAAAATATATTTTAAAAATGGATTTTGAAAAAAAATATTTTTGTCTTTTATAATTAATGTATTTTTTTCTCTTTTGAGAAACGTGATCAGGATTCTTGTCCACAGAGTGAGCAGACAAGCTAAAGTACTGCTTGTGCATTGGCACTGTAGCCAGACCTATTTAATTCTGGGCTAAGAAGACAAAAACGGGAAAAGAGAGTCATGGAATCAAGTTGTAGAAAAATAAACTCAAGAAGAATAAAAAAAAAAACACAAGAAAATATGAGAATAGTATAAAAATAATCTTAGGCTGCAAAGTCTCTTGTTAAATCAGTATGAACGCAAACCAAATCAACATATAAGCAATTCAATAGGTTGTATGAGAAGATGGATCTTAGCAAAACCAATCAAATTAATGTGCCAAATAATCTTTTTGAAAGAATAACTCAACAAAACTGAAATGGAGGCCTGAATCTGGGGATTTAGAATTAATGCATACTCAACATCATTTAAAGGTACTAGAATACCAAGCTAATTATACCATCTTCCTTAACTGATACTTGAAATTCAGCACAAAGGATTTTATTACTTTATTCTAAGGTTATATCTACAACTTAAAAAAAAACACAACAAATGCAGGACAGAAGTAGTATAGGATTGTAGGCAAGCTAATAGGTGCCCCAACTAGAATGCCTGGGTTCATCAACCCTAACACTTAATGATATAAGTTACTTTGCCTCTCTTAGCTTCTCTTTCCTCAAGTGTAAAAGTTGGGATTATAATTACACCAATTTTATGGAGTTGTGAGTTTTAAATGATGTCATGTTTGTAAAGCACTCAGAACAGTACTATGCACATGAAAAGCACTCAATAAATGGCAGCTGCTATTATCAGTCATTAATTTCTTGTCATGGGCGAGAAATGAGCCAGCATTCTAGGGAGAGGGTAGGACAATGTAGTGTGGGGAGTAGAGTTGAGGATTTGAAAATGGTGAGGGACAAAATTTACTTGCTGGCGACTAGACCTGCCTTGTGGCATTTCAATTCACTTTTCACTTTTCCTTTTTTTGCAGGTAGGATAAATCTCAATCCAGACGATGTTATATATACTACAGCTATATGCCATTATACCTCATAAAATTAGCTCTCTTGACTGCATTGGGGAAGAAAATATCCTTGATATGCTAATTCTATTTTTTTTTTCATATGATAGCTTCTGATAAATTACTTTGTCTGTTGGACTGAAGTACTTAATATGGCAACTTCAAAATAATACTTTTAAGGGTGTCAGAGTTCATTTTCCAAAACATTGCTATCAGAACAAAAGCAATCACTTAGCAGATAAAAGCCTTTCTTAAGGTAGGCAAATTTCTTGTCTCCAGGAAAAGTTGGTGTGGGGGCTTGGGGTTTAATATCTAGACTGAGAGAATTTGGAACTTTCCAGGTGTTGAATTCTTTATTTTTATGTTAGCTATGGTATTTGGGTTTCTCAGGCCACCCAGCAGTGCTTCTGACTCATGACTTCTAATTTGTTTGTTTTGTCATTCAAGTGTATTCTTGATATGCTATTAGTTAGCATGTCAAATCCCTGTTTAGTTTTGTTATGATTATAGGATTAGGAAGGTGGGGAATGATTAAGGCAAGAGGAAGATCTCCCAAGACACAACCTCAACCCTCTACCTCTGCTTGTGGCTCACATTAGTTCCCACCATACCCCATCTTACATACATACTCTTATTCTTGTCCATTGCCTGTCTAAAATGCCCTATGCTCCCTTGCTCCTGTATCATTGCTCATTTATTAAGTCATCTCACAAACATGCACTGAGCACCTGCTATGTGCTATGAACTGTGCTAGGAATCAGAGTTATGGCAGTGAATAAGACATGTGGTCTTGGTTTGAAATGCTTTTTTGTTCTCTCTACCTTTAAAAATATCCACCATCCTTCAAGAACCAATTCCAAGTCATCCTATTATATGTACCTCTCTCTGAAAAAATAAATTCAACCCACAGGACCTCTTCTTGCTCTGGACTAGAACTTAATTGGTACACCATTCATTTCACTCTTATCATATAGTAGGGGCCCAGTGCACAAAAATTTGTGCACTCGGGAGGTCCCTCAGCCCAGCCTGTGCCCTCTCACAGTCTGGGACCCCTCTGGGGATGTCCACCTGCTGGCGTGATTGGCCAGCCTGGGTGAGGGGCTGATGGCTATTTGCAGGCTGGCCAAGCCACCCAGTGGGGACCTTGACCTCATGGGGATGTGGACAGCCTGGGTGAGGGGCTGAGGGCCGTTTACAGGCTTCCCACAGCCCCTTCAGGTTTTGGGTCCCTACTGGGGTACCGGCCAACCTGGGTGAGGGGCTGATGGCTGTTTGCAGGCTGGCCAAGCCCCCAGTGGGATCCCTCACCCCATTCGGGTGGGCCAGCATGGGTGACAGGCTGATTGGTGCTTTCAGGCTTTCAGGCTGCCCATAGTCCCTTCAGGTTTTGGGTCCCTACTGAGGTACCTGGCCAGCCTAGGTGAGGGGTTGATGACTGTTTTCAGGCTGGCCAAGCCCCCCAGTGGTGTCCCTCACCCCATTGGGGTTTGGCCAGTGTGGGTGATGGGCTGATTGACGCTTTCAGGCTTTCAGGTTGCCCACAGCTCCCATTGACCCAATGTCCCAGCAAGGCTGGCTGGAAGCAGGTTTCTGGAGTTTGTTTATCTTCTATAATTGATGCACTGTTCCTTTAAGCTGAGGCATAGTAATGAACCTCCTCTCTGCTTCACCTCTCCTCTTCTATAATGAGACAATGTTACCCTTAGTAGTCAGGCCAGGCCTGCTGTTTCCTTCAGTTGCGGACACTTCTATGATTGATATTTTGTTGCAAATATGTTTTGCCTGGAGCCAGGATAAGTGGAGTGGGCGGCAAACAGTTTCAGTTTCACTCCTGCTGCAATGGAAGCTGCCGTTTACTCAGGTCCGTGAGTGGCGGCCTCCATGTTGGCTGGGCTAATTTGCATACAGTCACTCTGATTGGCTGGTGGGTGTGGCTTACCCATCCAGAAGAGATGGTTAATTTTAATATTACGCTTTTATTTGTTTAGATTCCATTTTATAGTAGTTGGTAAAAATGCTTCTGGCTGCAAATAATAGAATACCTAGTTAGTAGCAGCTAAACCAGAAGACAGTCAAGAAGGGGGTGGCCCCAGAGTAGATCTGGCACCTTAACAATGTCATTAGGAGCCAGGATGCTTTGATCTTTCCACTCTGCCTTTCTCAGTGAGTTGGTGATGTCTCCCTTCATGGTTTGAAGATTGCTGCTGTAGCTTCAAGTATCACATCGTTATAATGCAGTGTCGAAAGTAAGATGCAAGGGGGCAACAGTGGTATCAAAGAGTCTCCTCCTTCCATGCCTTTTTCAGAAGCCCCAAACAATGTTTAGTCACTGGCAAAGGGATATGGGATTGACATTGCTGGCTTAAATAATTTATGGTATATCCCTTATTGATACCAGAACAACATTGGGGATTTGTTAGAGAAAGAGTAAAAGATGACTGTTGTCTAGGAAGCCAACCACATATGCTATAATGTTTATGATTTTGACTTGTGCATTTATTTGCCATGTTACCTTGGACAAATTAGCTAATCTTTCTAATTCTCATTTAATACATCTGCAAAATTGGGCATAGTAATATCTATCTCTCAGAGTGGCTAAGGACATCAAATGAAATGCTGATTGTAAAAATGCCCCACACATAGTAGATGCTTGGGAAATGTTTCCTATATAAACAGATGAGGCATGGCTCTAGTCACGTTCCTAGATTCTAATCTGTAGTCATGGTCCCAGCTTATACAAATATTTATATAGTAAAACTTTGCATTGTTGATTCCATGTATAGGCCTAGTAAACAATCACCTATGATTTTAATATACAGAGTGTTAAAAGGGACTCCCAATTCTAAAGATGCCTTTTTCACAATTCCTGTGGCTCATGTATCCTGTTATAATGCAGTGACTCTTAGAAGGATAGCTCATTAAACTATTTATCAGGCAGTTGTGTCTTAGTGCGAATTTTGTGACCAGATCATTTCTAATGATAACTTAGAGTAAGTTGAAGGACAATGAATAAGACTAGAACACCAAATATATTATAATTAACTAAATTTTTCCTTCATGTTCCAGAGCTCAGGATATAATAAATTAGTTCATAGTAAGGTGATAATATCTAATTCCAATCTAATGTATTAAATAGCCTAGTCATATGTGGACTTTCACACCTAGGTTAGATTCTGGAACCAGACAGATTTTAGCTTAAATCCTGTCTCTCACTTGGTATGTAATTGTGAGCAACTTACCTAGCCCACCTGAAACTAATTTAGCAATAATTTCATAGAGTTGGAAGCATTAAATTAGACTGTATAAGAGAGCTTAGCATATGTCTGACAATGTTAAGTATGCTAAAATATTCACTATTATTATTATTGCTTATAATATAAATCTTATCATGAAAATCATCTCATGATACAGAAATAGCAGGGAAGATTATTCTTACCTTGCCTTTGAAGAAATGGTTTAAGTATTTTGCCTTACATCTCACAAGAAGGTAATGATAGAACCAGGACTGGAATCTAGGCCTTCAGCACAGAGCAAAGGTTCTTCTGCCTAGCTTGAAATGTCTCTTAAAGAAATCTATGCTCTTCCTGACCAAGGCTGATTCCTAATGACATACATAATTTGTGACAGTCTCTTTTTGTTGTTGTTGTTTTGTTAATCCTCACCTAAGAATATTTTTTCTATTGATTTTTAGAGATAATATAAGGGAGAGAAGGAGCGGGCAGAGAGAGAGAAACATTGATGTGCGAGATACGCACCAAATGGTTGCTCCCCAAAACACGGGCCCCTACTAGGGCTGGGGATGGAACCTGCAACCTAGGTATGTGCCCTTGACTGGGAATCAAATCTGCTAGCCCATGCTCTAATCACTGAACCACACAGGCCAGGGCAGCAGCAACTCTTTTGATAAAAGAACAGGGTTCAAAACACAGTAAAAAATTTAATAAGCAATGTATGCTGCAGAACTCCTGAAACTTACTTCATCCACCACCTCATCATTATTACTTAGGCTTAGGAGGGATCAAGTTCACATGTGGATTGGGAATCAGATGTGTGCCAAGATAGTCTGTGGAAGGACACAACCTTTTTTGTCTTGTTCACCATTATATGCCCAGCAGTTAGCACAGAGCCTATCACATAGTAGGTGCTAAATAAATACATGTAAAATTAGTGAATTATTTGGTAATTAATTTATAAGAGCTGAAAACATAATAGGGATTTATTTTCTTTGTATTTTTGGTTTGTATAAAAAATATCATGAACCTGCCTGATTTTTACAGTCGAATCATTTGAGCAACACACATCTTGCTCTAAAGAGAGAACATAGAATAAACCAGCCAGGCTAGGGTTTTTAATTTTCCCCAAACAGACCTGGATTTTGGACAAGTTTTCATTTCATATAGGTTTTGACTTTAATATTAGTCTTGCTTCAAACTGATCACCAATCACTTCCTGCAGTGAGAGCTAATTCTCTAAAGGAGCAGCAAACATCAGTCCTTGGGAGGCACACTCCTTCTGGCTTCTTGACAAATGAAACATTTGGTTGAGGTTTTAACTTCTTTCATAAATCAAACAGCACAGGTGTAGTGCCTTAGAAAGTAAATAGAAGAAATAATCTAGAATTAGGAAAAGGTGACAGTCTTTAACAATGGGCATTGTAATGTTGTGAGTGTCATTATTCTCTCCTTACACCTCTTTTAGGGACCTGATGGTGTTTTTTCTTCCCCACCCCTATTCCAAGAAAAGGTTTCTTCTCAGTCCTTTAAACACCATGGTAAATATAAAACTATTCATGCATTAATTTGTTATTTTGTAATTTTGTTTACTGAGTGTTTGCTTTCTGCCAGGCGCTGGTAAAAAATTCCTGAGGAGTCACAGATGAGGGAGTGGAGGCGTAGTTACTGCCTGCGATGAATTCACAACCTCGTGGGATTAGACAGACAAGCAAGCAGATAAATTACAGAGCAACATAGTTAAGCGCTATTATAGAGATATGAGCCAAATGCTGTGGGAGTCCAGTTCTCTCTCCCAAGAGTATCTGATTTATCATCTTTATCTCTAATTTTGAAAGAGAATGCAAAGTCCTCATTAAATGGTTTCAAGCTTCAGAGAACAGGCTGGAGAGATATTTTTGGCAAAGGGCACCTTCCTGTTGTCCCTGAAATAAGACTAAGAGGCTGCCTACTCCATTTCTGTGTAAGGCCAATCTTGCTAATAATAGTATGTCTTTCAACAAATTAATAATACAGCATCTGGCTCAAAAGGAAGTTCTCCCATCAGTTAGTTGGAAGAAAGATATGTCTGCTGTGAGGCATCTGAAGCAGTTCTGGGGATGGAGGTAGCATGACAATGGAGGTTACTATTATCTGAAATTGCCTCTAAGGCAATAATTTCTCCTGGTATGGCAGTTTAATGGAAACTAAGCTACTAAAGAATAGAAAGTAAAATGATTTCTGTAAGCACTCACACATAAGAAGTTGTTGGATCCTTTATCAATTCAAATGGGCCCATTCAGAAATAGTATTTCGTATTTTGTGAAGAGACCCATCTCAGTGCTCAACATTGGGGAAAGGCTCATGAGACCAGCAGCTCTGCCTCTGGATCTGGGAAGTTTCACACATGATCTGACTGGCAATGGAAACACTTTAGCAATGTTGTCTATAAATAAAATAACAAAAACAAAACAAAGCAACGAACAGAAAGTCTCTACTTCAGGGAAAGTGTGTTGGGAAACCTATACATGATAAATGCTGAGTGTGCCATGGAATTATAGGATGTATCACCTTTAAGGCATGCTGACTTTTGTCTTTTCTGACTGCTATAATCAGGGATGACATGGTTTTCTTGTGGATGATGATGTTATGTGTGGACATAGCCTTTGCCAAACAATTGATCTCTTAGCAATAGTCTGAGGAAAGAGTAGCATGCTCTATAGATTGCAATATTATTGATTTTAAGGCCTATTTACAAGTGTGATGAAAAATTCAGGACATCGGATTCTATAGGCTAAATGTTTGTTTCCCCCCAAATTGACATGTGATAACTGAATTCCCAATGTGATGGTATTTGGAGATGGGGTCGTTGGGGTGTGATCAGATAATGAGAAAAGATCCCTTGTGAATGGAACTAGTACCCTTATAAAAGAAGTCCCAGAGAGCTCCCGTGCCCCTTCCAATGTGAGGACACAGCTAGAAGATGACCATCTATGAATCAGGAAGTGGGCACTCGTCAAATATCAAATCTGTAGACACCTTAACTTTGGACTTCCTAGCCTCCATAACTGTGATAAGGTAGCTAGTGTATGGTATTCTTGTTATAGCAGCCCAAAAGGACTCAGACCTGTGGTTACCGATCCTGCATATAAGGACCTTGGAACTTTCCACTATATCCTCACAAGTAAAATGCAGAACAAACTGAAAAATCAACTCTTCTGATATCCATTAGAGAAGTGGGGTTGCAGGGCAAACCACCTCCCCCAAAATCAGAGAAACAGGCAGGAGAACACAAAACAACAACAACAACAACACAATAACAACTTACCAGAGCAGAAACCCATAAACAGAAACCTCTGCAAGAACTAGTGATGGGATAGGAAAACCTGAATTGTAAGTCCAGGGGGACCCAGTTATCGAGAAGGCTCCATACTTTAATTATTTTTTCAATTATAATTAACATACAATATTATATCAGTTTCAGGTATACAACATAGTAATTAGAGATTTATATAACTTACAAAGTGATTACCCCAATAAGTCTAGTATACATCTGACCCATACATAGTTATTACAATATTAGGGGCTCAGTGCACTGGGGGGGGGTTCCTCAGCCAAACCTGCCCCCTCTCACATATTGGGAGCCCTCAGATGGCTTAGGCCCGCTCCCTGATCCCCTTGGGGAGCAGGCCTAATCCAATCTGGTCTCCCTTAGTGGGAGGTGAACAGGCTAATCAGGGGAAGCCACCAGACCCATCACCCCACTGCTGCAGCCACTGCCAGTCACAGGAGCCACCAAGGTGTTTTCATCAACAGGGACTCCGATCCCTTCACCATGAAAAAAAATGACAACTTTATTTATGCATTTCTTCCTTTCTTTCTTTTTTATCCTCACCTGAGGATATGTTTCCATTGATTTTTAGAGAATGTGGAAGAGAAGGGAAAGACAGAAAGAAACATCAAAGTGAGAGAAATACTTTGATTGGTTGCCTCCTGCATATACCCTGACCTGGGCCCCAGCCAGGGAGGAGCCTGCAACCTAGATACATGCCCTTGGTCACAATTGAACCCAGATCCTGCAGTCAGCAGGCTGAGGCATTATGCACTGAGCCAAACTGGCAAGGGCAGGATATGACATTTCCTAGCCCTCCAGCAGTGGACCTTCTTTTTTTCCTCCCAGCAGTGTGGTGGAAAAACCCTAGATTGCCTTTTTGGATTCTTATTACCCAAGTTACTAAGAATATTACCAGTGGCATACAGGGAGCTTAGCCAATGAGCGGTAAGAAAAGGTGTTTCCTCTGTAGTTCACTCTGATCACTGGCTCCACCCCTGCTCCTCCAATCCCAGCTCCACCCCTTCCCAGGCCTGTAACCTCTGGCTGAGACTGTAGGCCTGAGCGGGAAACCCCCAAGCCCCTATGATCGCCAACTTCACAGAGCCCAAGCCTCTGCAATCACCAGCTCTGATCCTGCCCCCTGACATTGCCGGCTCTGCCCTTGCCCCACTGGCAGCCTCTGGCCAAGGCTGCAGGCCTGGGCAGGGGACCCCCAGACCCCTGCTTTGCCTGTTCCACCAGTGCCCAGACCACTGCTATCACAGGCTCTGCCCCTGCCCCTCTGATCACTGGCTCTGTGGAGCCCAGGCCCCTGCGATCTCTGGCCTTGCCCCTGCCCAGGCCTGAGGCCTCTGGTCCAGGCCTTATGCCTGGGTAGGGCACCCTCATACCCCTCCAATCACCAGCTCTGCCCTTGCCCATGCCTGAGGCCTCTGGAAAAGTGCTCTGGCCTAGGAAGGGGACCCTCAGCCCACTCTGATTGCCTGTTCCGCCCCTCGGGCCCCCCACCCCGTCTCCCCCATCAACTGCCTGGCTAACAGACCTGACCACTTCAGTGGTGGAGCTGAGCCAGACTGGGCACCGCCATGTTGTGGCTATGGGTGCTGCCATCTTGTGGCTATGGGGGAGGCCATCTTTGTGACAGTGATGCCTAATTTGCATATTACTCTTTTATTAGATAGGATGCCGGGCCAATTTTAAAGAGCAGTATAGCCCTCTCTTTGTCAGTACATGTGTTAAATTTGCAACAATATGGAGATTAGAAGAGAAAAGATGACATGTTAATTCACAAAGGGTATATTTTCCTTACTGGGGTAGTAAATATCTATCCTAAATCAACAGCTAATATCATATGTCTTAATAAAATACCATAAATGAATTCCTATTTAAAACAGAAAATACTGTATTTCGAGGCATATAAGACGACTGGGTGTATAAGACAACTCCCAACTTTTGAGAAGATTTTCCTGGGTTAAAAAGTCTGGATGGAGACCGTATGTGGCACAAACAGGAGCCTACTGGAGACACTTGCAGTCTCCATCCGGCTCCATTGACAACCCCCGACTTTTGAGAAGATTCCTGGGTTAAAAAGTCGTCTTATACACTGGAAAATATGGTAGACAAAAAGAACTATCATCATTATGATTTTTTTGTTTGTTTCTTAACCAGTGCAATAAAACGAGTAACAGAAATAAGACATGTCACTACTGGAAACCATGAGACACAGTTTCTGCAAAATTGATGATTCCCTAACACAAGGGAATCTAAATTAAATACATTTAGAATGAGAGTTTAAGTATCTATCAGTTTTCTTAAAAATTTCAGTAACTAGCTATAAAACACAGTGGAGAGTCCATTGGCTGTACCACTAAAACATGGAGAATATCTAAGAATAATATCAACAATAAATATGCAGGATCACATTGGGGAAAAAACACAAAACTTTACCCCCCAAAACACTTGATAAATTGATAAGAATACAAAACTTTTCAAATTGTTAAATCCTCTAAAATTAATGCATAGCTTTAATAACATTTACCAAAAAAAAAAAAAAAATCCCAGAGATTATTTTCATACTTCGATGAAGTGATTCTAAATTCCATCCTAAAGAAAAGATAGCCAGGAATAACATATATTCTGAAAAGGAAGACTAATGAAGAGAATTTACTCTAAAAAATAATAGAAACTGATTCTAAACCCACAATAGCTAAGACAGTATGGTACTGGTACACAAACTTTTTGAACAAAACAAATAAATGAGACAAACTATAGAGACCCAAATAATAATATGGGGCTTAGTATGTTTCAACACAAGTTCAGGTATGTGTGATTTGGACCTGTGTTAACATGGTGATAAAAGTATTTGTGTTGAAGCCCTGACTGATTTGGTTCAGTGGATGGAGCCTCGGCCTGCAGACTGAAGAGTCCCAGGTTCAATTACAGTAAAGAGCACATGCCCAAGTTGTGGGCTCAATCCCCAGCAGGGGGTGTGGAGGAGGCAGCTGATCAATGACTCATCATTGATGTTTCTATCTCTCTCTCCCGCTCCCTTCTTCTCTGAAATCAATAAAAATATATTTTAACAAAGTATTTGTGTTGTGGCAGCTGTTACTTTCCTGCTGGGCTCTTGGATTGTTTTGAAGGGAACACTGCCAGAAAGTCAGAGTTCCTGATAATATGTAGGCTCCTAGGAAAAGTTAGTGGGCATAGTTTTCATAGGCAAGGATTTCTTCTAATGCTTCCTTCGTTCGTGAATGTATATGCAGCAAGGGTTGAATTGCTGATTTTGGCAGATAGCCTTAAATATTTAAAAGGTTAGCACTACACTGGATTTCCTTCTGTAGGTTTCAGTGAAGGTATTTCACCGTTTCTACCCTTTGATCAAAAGAATCTTTAAAAAATGTGATTTCAAGATTCCATTTCTTTGGAGTAGTTACTACAATTAGCACATTTGTTAATATAGCATCATAGTCATCTTTTGGCAAGCTTCGTTTTATTTATTTTATTTTTATTATTTTTTAAAAGTCCTCATCCAGGGATATTTCATTGATTTTTAGAGAGAGGAAGAGAGAGGGAAAGACAGAGAGAAATATTGATGTGTTTACACATCAATTGGTTGCCTCCTGCATGCATCCTGGCCAGGGACCAGACGGGGAAGTAGCCTACAATGGAGGTACGTGCCCTTCACCAAAATCAAAACCAAGATACTTCAGTCTACAGGCCAACGCTGTATCCACTGAGCAAACCAGCTAGGGCTGGCAAGCTTCATTTTAAAAGTAAAGTAATACTTTGCTTTAATCTGCAATGTATACAGGACCAAATATGTGCTTTCGAAAAACATTGATTTAGAGTACATTAAATTAAGTCTCAATAGGAAAAGGCAATTATTCTCAAATAATAAGCACTATATTGAAGAGAAAGAATTTTTTCATTATATCTCTTTCTGTAAATCAAATGTATCAAGAAATAGTTGATATGATTCTATCTAAAATTTTTTGTTTTTCTTTCAAAAACATTCTACAGTTGCACTCAAGTTTATAACTATGGATAAATTCAAGTCCTTAATTTATGATGACTAATTTTGTGTTATTTTTCCTATTTAATAAAAAAATAAAATTTGGAAAAAATTATCTGCTTATCATTTATTTAATGAAGAACTATTTGTTAATTGCCCACCATGTGCCAGACTCCATACTAGATATTACATTGTTATTACAAAACAAACACATTATCTGCCATCATGAAGCTTTCAGTCTAGGAAAGACAGAAAATAGACATTTACTTATTTATTTTAATTTTGTTTTATTGCTTAAAGTATTACAAAGAGTATTACATATGTATCTTTTTTTCCCCTTGAGCTTCCCCCAGCTTCTCCTACCCCCCGTTTCTTGTGTCCATTGATTATGCTTATATGCCTGCAAAAAAGTCCTTCAGTTGATCTCTTAACCACCCCCAACCCACCCATCCTTCCCGCTGTAGTTTCCAGTCTGTTCAATGCTGCTCTGCCTCTGTATATATTCTTGTTCATGAGTTTATAATGGTCTTTATTATCCATAAATAAGTGAGATCATGTGGTATTTTTCTTTCATTGACTGGCTTATTTCACTTAGCATAATGCTCTCCAGTTCCATCCATGTTGCTGCAAATGATAAGAATTCCTTCTTTTTTACAGCAGCATACTATTCCATTGTGCAGATATACCACAGCTTTCTAATCCATTCATCTGCTGATGGGCACTTAGGCTGTTTCCAAATCTCAGCTATGGTAAATTTTGCTGCCATGAAAATAGGGATGCATATGTCCTTTCTGATTGGAGTTTCTGGTTTCTTGGGATATATTCCCAGGAGTGGGATCACAGGGTCAAATGGGAGTTCCATTTTTAACTTTTTGAGGAAACTCCAGACTGTCTTCCATAGTGGCTACACCAGTCTGCATTCCCACGAGCAGTGCAGGAGGGTTCCTTTTTCTCTTCATCCTCTCCAGCACTTGTCCTTTGTTGATTTGTTGATGATACCCATTCTGACAGGTGTGAGATGACACCTCATTGTTGTTTTGATTTGCATCTCTTGGATGATTAGTGACTTTGAACATATTTTCATATGTCTCTTGGCTTTCTGAATGTCCTCTTTTGAAAAGTGTCTATTTAGGTCCTTTGCCCATTTTTTGATTGGATTGTTTATCTTCTTTTTGTTAAGTGGTATGAGTTCCCTATAAATGTTGGAGATTAAACCCTTATCGGTGATAACATTGGCAAATATGTTCTCCCATGCAGTGGGCTTTCTTATTGTTTTGTTGATGGTTTCTTTTGCTGTGAAGAAGCATTTTATTTTGATGTATTTCTATTTGTTGATCTTCTCTTTAATTTCCAATGCCCTAGGAGCTGTGTCGGTGAAAAATTGCTTTGGCATTTATCTGAGATTTCGTTGCCTTTAAATTGCTCTAGTATTTTTATGGTTTACCATCTTACATTTAAGTCCTTTATCCATTTTAATTTTATTTTTGTGTATGGTATAAGTTGGTGGTCTAGTTTCATTTTTTGCATATATCTGTCCAGTTTTCCCAACACCATTTATTGAAGAGACTGTCTTGGCTCCATTGTATGTTCTTGCCTCCTTTGTCAAATATTAATTGAGCATATTGGTTCGGGGTTCTTTATTCTATTCCATTGATCTATATGTCTGTTCTTGTGCCAATACCAAGCAGTTTTTAGAACACTGGCTTTGTAATATAGCTTGATATCTGGTATGGAGATCCCACCTACTTTGTTCTTTCTCAGGATCACTGCAGCTATTCGGGTCTTTTTTTATGCCAGATGAATTTTTGGAGAGTTTGTTGTAGGTCTGTGAAATATGCAGTTGGTATTTTATTGGGAAGTGCGTTGAATTTATAGATTGCTTTGGGTAGTATGGGCATTTTAATGATGTTGATTATACCAATCCATGAACATGGTATGTTCTTCCATCTGTTTATGTCTTCCTCTATCTATTTTTTCAACATCCTGTAGTATTCTGAGTAGAGGTCTTTTACCTCTTTAGTTGAGTTTATTCCTAGGTATCTTAATTTTTTTTGGTTTGATGGTAAAAGGGATTGCTTTTTTAGTCTCTCTTTCTGTAAGTTCATTATTGGTGTATAGAAATGCCATAGATTTATTGGCATTAATTTTGTATCCTGCTACATTGCTGAATTCATTTATTAAGTCTAATAATTTTTTGATGGAGTCTTTAGGGTTTTTTATGTACAATATCATGTCATCTGCAAATAAGGACAGTTTTACTTATTCTTTTCCAATTCGGATGCCTTTTATATCTTCTTCTTGTCTAATTGCAATGGCTAATACTTCCGTTACTATGTCGAACAGGAGTGGTGAGAGGAGGCATCCCTGTCTTGTTCTTGTTCTTAAGGGAAATGGTTTTAGTTTTTGCCCATTGAGTATGATGTTGGCTGTGGGTTTGTCATATATGGCTTTTATTATCTTCAGATATGATCCTTGTATTCCCACCTTGCTGAGAATTTTTATCAAAAATGGGTGTTGGATTTTGTCAAATGCTTTTTCTGCATCAATTGATATGACTGTGGTTTATATCTCTCAATTTGTTTATGTGATGTACCACATTTTATTGATTTGCAGTTATAGTACCATCCTTGCATCCCTGGGATAAATCCTACTTGGTCATGGTGTATGATCTTACTGATGTACTGCTGGATTATATTTGCTAAGATTTTGTTTAGGATTTTGTTATCTATGTTCATGAGGGATATTGACCTATAATTCTCTTTCATTGTGTTGTCTTTATCTGTTTTTTGGTATTAGGGTGATACTAGCTTCATAGAATGAGCTTGGAAGTGTTCCTTCATCTTGAATTTTTTGGAATAGTCTCAGGAGGACAGGTTTTAGTTCTTCCTTGAATGTTTGGAAAAACTCCTTGTGAAGCCATCTGGCCCCAGGTTTTCATTTGCTGGAAGTTTTTTGATTACTGCATCAATTTCTTCCATAGTTATTGGCCTATTGAGATTTTTAGATTCTTCCTGATTGAGTTTGGAAGGTTGTATTTTTCTAGGAATATGTCCATTTCCTCCAGGTTGTCTAGTTTGTTGGAGTAGAGTTTTTCATAGTATTTTTTTAAGAATCCTTTGTATTTCTGTGGGATCTGTTGTTATTTCGCCCCTATCATTTCTGGTTTTGTTTATTATGGTCCTCTCTCTTTGTTTCTTGGTGAGCCTGGCTAGAAGTTCACCAATTTTGTTTATCCTTTCAAAGGACCAGCTCTTGGTTTCATTGATCATTTGTATTGTGTTTTTTTGTCTCTATGTTATTTATTTCTGCTCTGATCTTTATTATCCCCTTCCTTCTGTTTATTCTGGGCTTTTCTTGTTGCTTTCTTTCTAATTCTTTGAGTTGTAGAGTTAGATGATTTACTACCATTTTTTCTTATTTTTTGAGGTAAGCTTGTAGAGCTATAAACTTCCCTCTCAGGATTGCTTTCATTGTGTCCCATAGGTTTTGGATTGTTGTGTTTACATTGTCATTATTTTCTAGGAATATTTTTAATTTCTTCCTTGATCTCATTGGTAACCCAATCAATATTTAATAACATGCTATTCAGCTGCCAAGAGTTTGAGTGTTTTGGATTTTTTTTGTTGTAGTTTATTTCTAATATTACGCCATTGTTGTCTGAGAAGATGCTTGATATGATTTCAATCTTCTTGAAGTTGGGGATACTTTGCTTGTTACCCAGTATGTGGTCTATTTTTGAAAATGTCCCATGTGTACTTGAAAAGAATATATATTCTGTGGCTTTGGGGTGAAATGTTCTGAAGATGTAAATTAAGTCCATCTGATCTAGTGAGTCATTTAAGATTGATGTTTCTTTGCTGATTTTTTATCTAGAGGATTTATCCAGTGATGTCAGTGGTGTATTAAAGTTTCCTACTGTGATTATATTGTTGTTGATCTCTCTCTTGATGTCTTCCAGGAGTATTTTTATGTATTTGGGTGCTCCTGCATTGGGTGCATATATGTTTATCGGGGTTATGTCCTCTTGTTGTATTGATCCCTTTAGTATTATGTAGTGGCCTTCCTTATCTCTTGTTATGGCCTTCACTTTGAGATCTATTTTGTCTGATATAAGTATATTGCTACTCCAGCTTATTTTTCATTTCCATTTGCCTGAAAGATATTTTTCTATCCCTTCACTTTCAGTCTCTGTGAGTCCCTTATTCTGAGGTAGGTCACCTGTAGACTGCAAATATATGGGTCATGTTTTTTATCCACTCAACCTCTCAGTGTCTTTTGATTGGAGCATTAATCCATTTATGTTTAAGGTTATTATTGAAAGGTACTTGTTTGTAGCCATTTTTATTTTTTGTGCCTTCATTCTTTCTTACCTTTTATTTCTTCTTTTTACACCAATCACTTTAACATTTCTTGCATTACTGGCTTTGTGGTGATAAACTTCCTTAGCATATTTTTTTGTCTTTGAAGCTTCTTATTTCCCCTTCAATTTTGAATGATAGCCTTGCTGGATTGAGTAATCTTGGATTCAGACCCTTGCTATGCATCACTCTGTAAATTTCCATCCATTCTTTTCTTGTCTGTTGTGTTTATGTTGAGAAATCATTTGATAATCTAATGGGAGATCCCTTGTATCTAACTTTCTGTCTCTCTCTTGCAGCCTTTAAGATTCTCTCTTTGTCTTGAACATTTGCCATGGTAATTGTGATATGTTTTTGTGTGGGTCTTTTTAGGTTCATCTTGTTTGGGACTCTCTGTGCTTGTATGATGTTTTTCTTCCCCGCCTCAGGGAAGTTTTCTGACATTATTGCTTCAAATACATTTTCTAATCCTTGTTCCTTTTCCTGTTGTTCTGGCACCCCTACTATTCGTATGTTGCTTTGTTTCATGTCATCCTATAGCTCCCTTAGGATCTCCTCCTGTCTTTTAATCTTTACTCCAATTGCAGTTCAGTTTCGGTGTGTTTTGCTTCCCTGTTTTCTAATTCACTAATTTGGTCCTATGCTTCTCCTAGTCTACTGTTGAAACTTTCCATGGTGTTTTTTATTGCAGCTATATCACTCTCCATTTCTGCTTGATTCTTACAAAAGTTGTTGATTTTTTCCTCCATCCAGAGACCTACCGGAGTAAGTACCACTCCATGGAGTGGGCCACTGAACAGCTGATCTTCCATTGTGGTTTCAATCAATCCTTACAGCTTATTGGCCTGGGAGTAAGTCATTCCCATTGACAAGCCAATAGCAATCAAGGCTCAACTATTACAGGAGGGTGTACTCAACCTACACAGAGTGGAAGGGGCTGCATCTGGAGTGTCAGTGGGCCCTATAGGACTCCTACTCTATTAGGCCACTCTGTCAAGCCTGAGAGATGTAGCAGCTCTACTTAATATATAGAAGCAAACATAGGAAGGCTGCCGAAATAAGGAGACAAATAAAAATGTCCTAAATGAAAAAAAAAAAGAACAAAACTCCATACAAAGAACTAAACAAAATGGAGACAAGCAATCTACTAGATGCAGAGTTCAAAACACTGGTTATAATAATGTTTAATGACTTAGGGGAAGAATAGATGAACTTGGAACTTCAACAGCATAAAAAGGACATAGAGCCCTGGCCAGTTTGGCTCAGTGGGTAGAGTGTTAACCCATGGATGGAAGGGTCCTGGGTTTTATTCTGGTCAAGGGCATGTACCTTGGTTGCAGGCTCAATTCCTGGTCCTTGGAGGGGTGCACACAAGAGGCAAGCAATCAATGTGTCTCTCTCCCATCAATCTCTCTCTCTCTTCTCTCTCCCTCTTCCTCCCACTCTCCCTAAAAATCAATGGAAAAAAATCCTCAGGTGAGGATTAACAAAAACAATAAAACAAACAAACAAACAAAATAAAAAGGGGAGGGGGAAGGTGACATGGAAACCATAAAAAAAATGAACCAGTCAGAAATGAAAGCTACACTACCTGAAATGAAGAATAATTTGCAGGGAATCAATAATAGAGTAAATGAAGCTGAGAATCTAAACAGCAATTTGGATATAAGGAAGTAAAAAGCACCCAATTAAAACAGTAAAAGGAAAAATATAATTTTAAAAAATGAGGATAATATAAGTAGTCTCTAGGACAACTCTGAGCATATGAACATTCACATTATGGAGGTGCCAGAAAGAGAAGAGAGAGAGCAAGGGATTGAGAACCTGTTTAACCAATTAACTGCCCTGAGTCCAAAATGAAAACCATCCCCATTTCTTCTATATATACTGGGATATTTACAAATTTAGTTACCGTAATTTTCTTTATAAACCCAGATATGTCACTAACAAGTATGATTTTAAAATTGGGTGACCAGAGTTGATATGCGAGGTTTACAGCTATAGATGTGTGTGGTGTGTGGGGGAGGTCCATCACTTACATCTGTAGATGTGTATGGCATACAAAGGGTTAAGAAAATAATGAGTAAAAACTTTCCTAACCTGGTGAAAGAAGTAGACATACAAATCTGTCCAGGAAGCACAGAGAATCTCAAATGAGATGATTCGAAAGAAGTCTACACCAAGGCAAACCATAATTAAATGCAAAAGGTTAAAGACAAAAAGGTTAAAACAGCAAGAGAAAAGCAATTAGTTATCTACAAGGGAGTTCCCATAAGACTGTCAGCTGAAATTCAATAGAAACTTTGAAGGGCAGAAAGAATTGGCAAGAAATATTCAAAGTGCTGAAAAGCAAGGCCTTACAACCAAGATTATTCTGCCCAGCATTTAGAAGGGAAGGTCAGATAAAGAGATTCCCAGATAAGAAAAAACTAAAGGATTCATCACCACCAAACCAGTAATACAAGAAATGTTAAAGGGTCTTCTTTAAGAAGAAGAAGAAATGATTAAAAATATTAACAATAAAATGGCAATAAATATGTACCTGTCAATAATTGAATGTAAAAAAATTAATTAACAAGCAGAACATAAACAGACTCATAGATACAGGGAACAGTTTTTCAGTTGCCAGATGGGAGGGAGGTTGGGGGGGATGGGTGAAAAAGTGAAGGGATTAAGAAATACAAATTGGTAGTAACAGAAGAGGCATGGGGATGTAAAGTATGGTATAGGGAATATAGTCAATAATATTCTAATAACTATGTATGGCGTTGGATACAAGATTTATTGGGATGATCACAGTCTATTATATAATGTGTTATCCCTGGGGTATACACCTGAACTAATATAATATTGTATGTCAACTGTATTTGAAAAATAAAAATTATTTAAAATAGAAAACAAAAACAAATTCTGCTTCAAAAAAGAAAGAAAGAAAGGCCCAGAGCAGAAGAACCACAAACTTCTCTCAGGCAGTTTACAAAGCATCCCAACAAAGAAAGGTCAGCTTCCAGAGAAAAGTAATTCCAGCGGTTATAAAGTTCTTGACCACAGGCCAAGTGAGGGTCATTCAGAAGGCACGCATAAGAGTAGAGGCAAAGGCAGAATCAATCAAATAAATTCTGTCTTAAGAGTCCATTATTACATACATGTTCATGGCAAGAGAAAAAAATCTGTCTGGGTTTGATCTATTGCCACCTTTTATGAACAGAGTTTGAAGTGAAACACTGGGATTGTTTTGGTCATTAAGATGCCTTAAGGGAAATCTATTCAAATTTTTTCTCCTGAAACAAAGGTACTTAAATGCAAGACTCTGGGATTTATTGTAAATAAAGACTATAAACTTCACAGCTAGTCACATATATTTCTTCACAGCTAGTCACACATATTTTTGTATAGTTCACAGCTTACTATGACTAAATATGCAACAGATATTTTGGTAATATTTTTTCTACAATGACAATTAAGTTCCTAAAAATCATCATTTCTATACAGACTGAAAAAGGCTATGTGTAGTTTGCTCATCATGGATCATTTCTGAAAATGCCACAGAAAGTTAATTTACATGCTAATCAGAAAAAAAAGGCAAACATATTTTGTTTTCTGAGCACTTACATTGAGTCAGGTAACCAATTTTGTTAGAATGTAAGAGCAAATCCTATAGCAGATATCTTATACTTAAGACTTACCATGTTTGTGAACACTTTTTTATTTTTTATTTTTTAAAATATATTTTATTGATTTTTTTACAGAGAGGACGGGAGAGGGATAGAGAATTAGAAACATTGATGAGAGAGAAACATCGATCAGCTGCCTCCTGCACACCTCCCACTGGGGATGTGCCCGCAACCAAGGTACATGCCCTTGACTGGAGTCGAACCTGGGACCTTTCAGTCTGCAGACCGACACTCTATCCACTGAGCCAAACTGAATAGGGCAGTGAATACTTCTTTGAAATAAACATAACTTATGGTTGTTAGGTCTGATTCAATAATTGAATCTATACCTCCTCCCCTGGGAACTGACCTTTAGACCACTTCACAACCAACATTCCCTTTCATTTAGACCACATTCCATTTGCTAAGACCATTATGTTTCCCTTCTGGACTTTCCCAAGATCCAGACCTGCACAGAGAGTTCCCCACTGACAAATCCCACCTGGAGTCCTTTAAAATCTCTGAGTCCCCATCCCTGGGTGCTGGTGCCATTTGGGGGCTCAGCACATCTGGTCTCCAGATGACCTAATAAATTTATAATCTCTTACTACTTTGGTCTCATGCATTCCTTCTTCAGTGACCCTAAGAACATTCATGTATACTCTATATTCCTATTTCATTACAGTAAAGCCTTTCTGGTTTGCTGAAGCTGCTAAGTGAATTATAGATGCTCATTAAGTGCTCATTTGAGGAGACTAGGGAGGGCCACATAATAAGATATGAGGCAGGTGATATATTGTTTGCAATTGTGCCTAGATTTGGAATACTTGGGAAGAAATTTGGATTGATACCAGCTCATCACAGGAGTCCTTGGGCAGAATAATTTTGGGTTTGGAAGGTGTCATTATCCAAGGGTGTGATGAAGAGTCTTGAAATTCCTTAGGGTTCTATAAGAAATTGTTCTGATGGCTATGGTGAATGAATTCTAGCTGGTCCCCTAAATCAAAGTAGGTCTTTTTGAATTTATTAAAATACTGAAGTTTTGTGTGTGTGTTTTATTTTTATTGTTGAGAGTATTACAGATGTCCCTTATTTCCCCCCTACCCCTCCTATATTTCCTTCCACTTGCTCCTGTCCCATCCCAGGTCTTCACTGCACTGTTGTCTTTGTCCATGGGTTATGCATATACTATATAATAAAGAAGTAATATGCAAATTGACCATCACTCCAACACACAAGATAATCACCCCCATGTGGTCAAAGATGGCCACAACCATATGGACACAAGATGGCCACCACAAGATGGCCAGCAGGGGAGGGCAGTTGGGGGCGACCAGGTCAGCAAGGGAGGGCAATTAGAGGTGACTGGGCCAGCAGGGGACGGCAATTGGGGGTGATCAGGCCTGCAGGGGAGGACAGTTAAGGGTGACCAGGATGGCAGGGGAGGGCAGTTAGGGGCAACCAGGCCAGCAGGGGAGGGCAGTTACATGCAATTGGGCCAGCAGGGGAGGGCAGTTAGGAGTGACCAAGATGGCAAGGGAGGGAAGTTGGGGGTGATCAGGCCAGCAGGGGAGGACAGTTAGGGTGACCA
>PVJC01028610.1:0-22402 GCA_004026665.1 Murina feae
TGATCTTTTATTATTCAGCCTCTCTAAGTCTGAGATAAGGACAGTTGAATTTCCGATCAGGTACAACTTTCTTAAAGACAAGCCCTTATAAATTACCTAATTCAGAGGTCTCAATTAGGGGATTGATCATCAGCGCCAAGACTGCCTTCCAAATTACTCATAAGAGCTAATGTGAAAAAAGTGCCTCGATGCCCATGTAATTCTAAAGGCTGCATGAAAATGAAATGTCTTCCTCTGGAGACTTCACTACTGTGAAATTTGATTTAAGTACTCTTTTCCAGTTCTAATTAAAATGACACTATTAAATGGAATGATACATAGGACCTTTTGTAGATATAAATCATATTAATGTAACCACAATTAATTGGAAGACTATCATGGAGAAATCATAAATTAAAATAATTGTAAATTTTTAGAAGATACTGCCCCTATGAGTTAAAAGGAGAGTTTGCCAAAGCAAATAGATAAATACTGTGTGTCTTTCTTAAGTAGCATAGTCACTGAAACAAATAAAAGCCATGAAAAAGAATATTCCCTTTTCCCTTAATCAATTGTCATGAGTAAAATTCTGAAACCTTTACATCATCTTTGAAAATTCTCCTTCCCTATTCTCCAAACATATCTATTTATTTATTTTAATGTCTCTATTTATGTGAATTTCAATTTTTATCTATGTACAAGAAATCAGTATGATAGATAGCATATAAATTATATATAACCACAATAATACATATTTATAGTTTAAACAGTCATGACTTATCATTGCAGACATCACTCTCAGTCCCTTTCTTTTCTGATTCTTACTTATCAGAAGGAATTACTATCAAGGCTGTTGGCAAGTCTTCAAACCTCCATATTTATAAGCAACAGGATTAGGCAGGCTTTTTATTTTTTTATTTTTCAGTTTTAGGCATCCATCTGTATTACAATGAGAGACTAACTTTTTCTACATTTCCCTCACTGATGTCTGTTTCCGCTTCCCTCATCCTTCCATTAGGGTTATATGTATATTTATCACCTTTTTTGGTTCCTTCAGAAGTCAGTGATTGCATTATTATGGTCATATAACATCATGGACAGCAAAGCTATGTGGTATACTATAGTTCAAAAGTGTTTGGCAGTTTTCCCCCCTATATGTATGAACTATCTCATTTTTTGCTCTATTTTCCATGTATTATTTATGAATGAGTTCAAAACTTCCTGACAGAATTATGAAATTCTCCTCAAGTTCCTCACATACACTGTGTATCTTATCCGTTTGCTTTGTGACCCTGTGTCTGCTTCTGCAATCTGACCAGGGCAGCTGTGCAGAACTCATGTTGGGCTACCCTGTGTTAGCATCTTAGTGATTCTTTTTATCACTCATTTGGAATCCCTGCTTCCTTGTTCCCATGTTGTTGTTGTTTTAATTTCTCTAAAAGAAAATTTATTTTGTATTCATTCCTTTTAAAAAATTTGTCTTTATTGTTGAAAGTACTACATATGTTCCCTTTTTTTCTCCATTGACCTTTTTCCACCCATCACCCACCCCACCCCCAGGCCTTCCTTCACTGCACTATTGTCTGTGTCCATGGGTTATGCATATATGCATATAAGTTCTTTGATTACCAAGTCATTAATCATCAGACAGATGTAAATTAAAATGACATTGAGCTCAGACAGTGTGACTTAATGCTTGGGCATCAACCCATGAATCGGTTTGATTAGGATGTATGTCAGGGTTTCTAGCTTGATCCCCAGTAGGAGGTGTGCAGAAGGCAGCCGATCGATATTTCTCCCTCATCTCTGTTTCTATTTCTCTAACCCTCTCCCTTCTTCTCTCTCTAAAAAAAACCAAATCAATTAAAAAACTTATTTAAAATAAAACACCAGACAATGAGGTATCACCTCACACATGTCAGAATGGCTACTATTGACAGTCAACAAATGACAAGGGCTAGTGAGGATGTGAAGAAAACAAACCCTGAGCACACTGCTGTGGGAATGCAGACTGGTACAGTCACTATGGAAAACAGAATGAATTTCCTCAGGAAATTAAAATCTAACTGCCATTTGACCCAGTGACTCCACTTCTAGGAATATATTCTAAGAAACCCAAAACACCAATTAGAAAGAATAAGAATATATGCACCCTATGTTCATAGCAGCACAATTTACAATAACTAAGATATGGAAACAACCCAAGTGTGTATCAGTAGACGAGTGTATAAAAAAACTGTGGAATATTTACACAATGGAATACTACATGGCAATAAAACAGAAAGAACTCTTACCATTCACAACAGCATGGATGAATCTGGAGGGTATTATGCTAAGCAAAATAAGCTGCCAGGCTGACTGGCAGACCTTGAGTGACAAGTGAATGATTACTCTGACACACGTTTCTGTGAAAGAGAGGGCTAAGGGACTGCTTGGCTTCAGAAACCAAACACCCCTGTTTGCCTGCCTCCTTAGGCTTTTATTGTAACAACAGCTTGAACTAAAATTAACTATTAGATAATAACAGTAGGGTAAGCATCCTTGAGAAGACACACGCATCTGCAGTGTCCTTTAAGCAAGGACATCTGAACACTAAACATAAAGATTCCAGTAAAACTCCCAGGGGCACAGACTTGTTTAGAAAAGTCAAGGCAGGGGTTGCTGCCTTTCAGCAAGGTCTCTCTAGAGACCCCCGGTTTTTCAGAGATTTCTCCTTACAGACTTTCTAACCAAGTCCCCATGCTTCCCCACAATAAGCCAGTCAGAGAAAGATAAGTATCACATAATCTCACTCATATGTGGAAAGTAAGGAGCAAGATAAACTGATGAACAAAATAGATCCTTAGATATAGAAGTATGAAATGGAGATTAACCCACGCTGTCTTTTTCTTGATTTACTGCTTTTTAAAAAAATCTAGAATATTTCCAATAGTTTTCTGAAAAACCTTATACAGGAAATAAATGTGTAGAGGCTCACATGTCTGAAAACATCTTTGTTCCACTTTCACATTTGATCTGTTATGGGTTGGCTATTACTTACAAATCATTCTCACTTATACTGTATTTTCTGGCATATAAGACAACTTTTTAACCCAGGAAAATCTTCTCAAAAGTTGGAGGTCGTCAATGGAGCCGGACAGAGACCACAAGTGTCTCCTGTCGGCTCCTTTTTGTGCCACATACAGTCTCTGTCCAGACTTTTTAACTCAGGAAAATCTTCTCAAAAGTTGAGGGTTGTCTTATACGCCCAGTCATCTTATACGCCAGAAAATACGGTAATTCTGGAAGTTTTGCCCATTCTCTTTTTCCTTTGGGAAATCACTTCTCTAGTCCATAGGTTCTTTGGGAGTGAAATCAAAATGTGCCCCTGCTGGAGCCATAGGGGTAACCGTGCCACACAGACTTATGCTTTAGAGTAGTATACAACCCTGGCCACAGTGAGTGATTCAGGAATGGGCATGGAAATCTAACAGCTCAATGTAGTTATCTAGGCCCAGGAGAGAGAAAATGTATCCTCCCTACTCCATGATCATGAATGTATCCTGCAGCTGCCAGCAGCACCCTCTTCTGGCCACACAGAGGATGTGCTGTATTTTACCATCATTTTGCATAGTGACACAGACACAGAAAGCCAAGTCAATGAAAGGTTAGGAGAGGAGGAGGGAGAGGGTAGACACAAGACAACGTTTCTACCTTTAGAAGCAGCCATACTGAAGCAAATATTCATTTTCTAGAGTTATTTTGAACTACACTTTTACTTACAAACAAAAGGATAGCTAATAAAACTGCTTTTTAAAAAAGTGAATGAAAAGAAAACTAAGGAAAACAATTGCCTGTCTTTGATCATACATGATGAATGGCAGAGGCAGGTTTTCCATCCAAAGCACTATGGTTTCTTGCATGGCACACATCAAGCACAAACTCTGAATCTGGTGAAATTAGGTGCTTGTTGGCATTTATTATTTGCACTTATTAAACAGACAAACAAGGCAAAAACAACAGAAAGTGCAGTTAGCAGCTATTAAATATCAGTCCCCATGTCTGGCATTTTTTCTCTGGTTCGTTGTTAGGTTCAAACATAAAATAACAGTGAAGGTATCTTCATATGCATACGCAAAATCACCTCATAACCTGTGCCCTTTTACACACATCTCATTAGTCCTGATGAGAATACTGCCCAGGTAGCCTGACAAACTTCAGGTTCCTGGCTTCCTGCATGTTTATGCACAAGCCATTCTGCAAAGTTCTCACGTGTTTTGAGCTTTCTCATGACATATTTCTTTAGTTTAAATTGAGAAAAGTAATTTAAAACTTACTAATTTTATATTTCTACTAGAGGCCTGGTGCACAAAATTATTGCATGGTGTGGTCCCCAGGCCTGGCCGGTGATCGAAGTGTGAGTGTCTAGCATGGAAGGGCAGGTCCCAGCTGACTTTTGGGCCCTGGGCAGCACCTGGGTCCCCAGGCCCCCACGCACACCGCTCTGCCTGAGTCACAGAGCCCAAGACCCCACTCAGAGATGTGGTGAGCACGGCTTGATGCAATGGGCCTGGGCGTAGCATGGGCCTCTGGGCTGCCCAGCAGCACCACACAGAAGCTGGATGGGCAGCGCGCTCTTTCCTGGCCAGTCTCGCAGACCAGCTCCTGTGTGTATCCGCAGGGAGCCTGACCAGCCCCTGCGGTCCTGGCAGCTGCAGCCCAACTCACCCTAAAGAGGCCATGTGGGTGCTGGGCAGGCTTCTTGTGGGCACCCAGCACCTGAGCGCAGAGGCTTCCCAGGTGTGTGAGCTCTGGTGCCTTGGGGGAGAGCAGCAGGGGGAGTGAGAGCGAGCTCGGTGGGACACCTTGCATTCTCACTGCACCTCCGTCCCTGTCACCCCTGCCTCCAGAAAGCTAGTGAAAGGTCACAGCCCCCTCCCCTGGACCCCCCTCCCCCTTCTGGGCACTGTAGGAGGTTGGTTACCACCCTCTGGTGGTCATAGTGAGCAATGGAACTCTCGGTCAAATGACCGCCCATATTAGGCTTTTATTATATGGGATCATAAATATAAAAGTAAATAGTAGCATTTTGCCAGTTGAACTAGACATATTTCCCTAAACTAAAAACCCAGTGGTGGTTTTCTATAAAGTTGTAATATATTGTTGTAACATATTTATTTTGTAAGATTATTAAATATGTTGATAAATTTCCTTTAATAAAAATGATAATTAAAAACTAAAATTCTCCCTGGCTGGTATGCTCAGTGGTTGAGTGTTGACCTATGGACCAGGAGGTCATGGCTGAATACTCATTCAGGAGATATGCCCGGGTTGCGGGCTCAATTTCCAGGGTGGGGTGTGCAGGAGACAGCTGATCAATTATTCTCTCTCATCATTGGTGTCTCTATGTTCCTTCTCCGAAATCAATGAAAACATATTTAAACAACAAAGCAAACTAAAAATACCCTTTTCATCATGTAAAGACCCAATTAGAAGGCCCCATCTTATGAACCAGGAAGTGGGCCGCACCAGACATCACATCTGTCAGTACTTTGTTTTGGGGATCCCCAGACTCCAGAACTGTACCCAGAAGGATGGCCTTGCAAAGGGCACGAGAAAATGAGCATCCAAGGCCAGCAGCTGATGCTCACGGTCGTAGTTGTCTCCTTGCTGTCCTATACACTTTCCTCTGAAGGGTAAGCGCCTCACTGATTTGCCGAACCTGATAATCAACTCCTACAACTTCTGCCTATAGATCAAGACTCTCTAGTGCCACCAGCTCCCTGAGCTGCAGGCCCTGGGGGCTCCTCAGATTGGTCCTGGCCAGGCTTGGCGTGTACAGGGCCCTCGTCCTCACTCTCTTAGTCCCCTGCCTCTTCTCCTGGCCCGATGCAACAGTAACAAGGAAACAGTGGGCTTCCCAGGGGCCTCCATGCTGCTGGCCAGTGGCCTGGAACTCTTCCTCACTGACGGCTGGAAGTAGATCAGGCTCTGCCTCCTGGGGCGCCTGGGTTTCTAGGTGCGGACATTTCCCAGACCTTGCTCATCCTCTTGCTTATGGCCACGGTTGTGTTCCTCAGGGGGCAGAAAAGTACAGGAGCAAGTCCTATGTGAATGCTCACATGATGGCGAAGGGTTCAATTTGAACGATGCCAGAGAATTCATGGCTTGGTATGTCTTTTTAACCATCCTGCTTCATAGCTAATGATGATTCCAAAACCTAGCAGGTGGACCCCACTGAGGAAGGGGCACCCAGTGTCAAAGAGGCCAAGGCAGCAAAGGCAGCTGGGCCACCCGGAACTTCTTAGTATAGGTTTTCTGTTCTTTGGGACATCCAAGTTTCCCTAGGACACCCTAAAACCATGTAACTCATTGTCAGAAAAATTCCTGCTGTAATGAACTGGTCTGAGTAAGCCACTCTTACTTCATTCTCTAAAGGTGGGGAGATAAGGATTCCTGTCCAGATGTTCCAGGATGATCTGTCAAAGGCCAAACTGAAACACAAGGAAGATTTATGGCAACTGGGAAACACAGAGAGAGCAAGAGCACCTCAGAACCCTGATTAGCAAAGCTCTCCCCTTCTACCCTGTTCTTGGTGGGAGAGATATAATGAACCTCTCCTTCAGGACACTGTTCCCAAAAGCCCAGGAGAGATCTCAGAGGGAGTCACTGAAGACAGAACACATGGGCTTTATAGTTTCCCCGAATAAGGCTCCTGGACCCAAAGCCAGACAGTGCAGGAAAGTCAGCTGGCAAATCATTCCTAGGAGTTTGGAAGCAGAACAGAGCAAATCCTAGGGAGGGAGGAAGGTAAACAGGATTGAATGGTTCCACATACAACCACACACTTTACTGCTCAACCCAGAATAAGAAGGGAATACAAATACAGCATCCGTATTGGGAATGTTGTGTATGTTTTCAGCACCAGTCTACTGGAACATCTGTACTGCAAATGGTTGCCTTATTCTCTGTCTGTCAAAAGCCACACTGGATGCAGAGGCAATTTGAAGAATAAAACAACAACAACAAAAACTAAAAATACCCAATAGCAATGCTTGCTACTTGCCTACTCCCTGCAAAGAGGAAAATTTGGTGTTACTGGTGTGAAAAAGACTTTATTCTTATTTTTATGGGTGTTTCTTCATCATCATCATAAGCACCATTATGATTTCAACCTAAAGTTACATTAAGGCTACATAAAATATTCCTTCCTTTGGCTTATCAAAAGCATGAACATAGTTTTCCATTTTCAAATTGGAGATATTCTCATTAAATATGTAACAGCTTTTCTTATGAAATATTTTAAAGTTCTGGAGTCAGACGTCCCTTAGGTATTTTTTGTTTTAATATAGTGAATATTTATAGTATCTGCAAAACTGACCTACATTTTAGGCAGTGCTAATTGGTACATTTTAGGCATATGTTTATTTGCAAATGGGACACTTTCAGGCTGTAATGGATGTATACATTTACGAGGCTCCAAATTTGTATAATTTTCTCTACAATCTGCTTCTCAGTTTCAAAAATAATTGTCTCTATAATTCTATGAAGATAGAGAGATAGCTGGGATTCCTTCTCTCTCTCTCTCTCTCTCTCTCTCTCTCTCTCTCTCTCTCTCTCTCTCTCTCTCTCACCTCTAGGTTATTTGTAATGTGCTTCACTTACACTCTCACCATCAGGGCTCTGGAATGATGGCACATCAGCAGTGCATGAAACTCATACAATGAACAAGAGTTTGGGGAACTCATACAGCTGCATTCCTCTGGTCCTGGATACCCTAGATTAGAACTGGTGTTCACTGAATGTGTATGAACCTCCAGAATTCACATGTTGAAGTCTGTTCCTCCCACCCCCAGTGTGATATAGTATTAGAAGGTAGGGCCTTTGGGGGTCATTAGGGTTAGATGAGGTCATGAGAGTGGAGGCCTCATGATGGAACTGATGCCTTATAAGAACAGACCAGAGAGCTCTTTTGCTGCTTTCTACCCCCCTCATTCTCTCTCTCCTTTTTCCACACCCTTCCCTTCCGTCCTCTTTCTCTCTCTTCCTTCTGTAAACCTGTAAGAGGATCATTACCAGACACTGAATCTACCAGCACCTTCATTTTAGACCTCCCACTTTCCAGAACCATGGGGAATAAATAATGTTGTTCAGGCCACATTGTCTCTGAACCACGACAAAAATCGATACTGATCTTGAAGGACCTCATAATCCATAACATGTTATCTGTGTGATCTTGGGAAAGTTATTTGACCATGGATTCATTTTCATAATGTATTGTAAGAATTAAATGACAATATTTATAAAGGGCTTTAAACAGTGCTTGGCACTTAGTGTTAGCCATGTCATTGCTATAGTTGCATGAATAGCTCTCTTTTTAAGTACTAAACCTTAGCACTGCCTTTAGGTAACATCGCTTTAAGAAAATGAATCCCAGTTTTAAGTTCAGAAAATGGGGACACTGCTGCAATCAGGACACTTTTGGCAAGAAGTGATGGTAATCAACGCAGTGGGTTAATAAAATAAATAGTTTATGATTTCACATGACTGGGCACAGCTGAGTCCAGGGTCTAAAGTTTCATGAGTTTGAAGATATCGTCGGTTATATCACTCCTCTCTCTGTTTCTCTCATTTTCAATTTGTCTTTCTTTTATTTTGTGTTTATTCCAAACAAGTGTGCTCTGCTGGCCCCTTCGAGACTGCACTATATTTTGTTTACAGACGTTACTGAAAGGGAGAAAGACCATCCTTTTTCTCCCAACGCTCGCCCACAGTGGTCTGTTCAGTCCATCTTGGTGTCTCGGTTCATGTGCCTGCTCCAGAACTGTCCCCAGAAAGCTAAGAAGTATTCCTTAGTCTTAACTCACTTTTGGAGCTGGGCAAGTGTCTCTCATTAATTGCAGTCTCGCTATCTGTGGAATAGCAGAAGAGTTTATTATTAAAACAAACAAACAAAGCAGTTTTAAGACAGAGGATAAGGTACAGATTTGTTAATGGTCATTGCACCATCCATGCTTTCTCCTCACTTTGCATCTCTTCTCTGACACAGCTTGGCAGCTACCCGAAGGTCTGGGGCAAGTGTCAGAGCCCAACCTGTTGTTTGGTTTCATTGACCTTATGGCTATTGGTGTCACCCCACTTTATTCTCAAATATTCAAAATCCTACTGCTGCTTCCTCAGCAGTCTGTGCTCATCACTTGTAAGAGTTCTGGATTCGTGTTCAAACTCCTGCCATAACATCCACTGTGTCTCCTGGTTAAATAACTTCCATCTCTACACCTGAAAAGTGTGGATAATTATATGACCATCTAAAAACTGGTGATGCCAAAATAGGAAAATCTATATAAAATCACATTATTTGCTAATTTTGATAAATTATCAGTGCCTCTTGGAAACCACTGAAGCCAATTGCAACACATGAGATTCCTTATGATAGAGGAAAAGAGCAAAATTTGAAGGGTGTCAGTGAGAACAATTAATTGTATTCATGGAAGCAAGAGTGACTACACTTCCTCTTGGGACCTAGTATGATTATTGCCTCTGCTTTTCATCTTTTTATTTTTGCTATCCCTGGCAAATTCTAACATGTAATTCTTGTTTGATTCCAGAGTGTCAAGTGAATAAACAGTATGTTTGCACTTCAGGCTTCATCCGGTTTTATTCAGTATTGCTATTTTTGCTCACTTGCTATATCCCCTTTGTGTCTTACCCTTCTTTACCTTCTTACAGGTGAAATCTTAGATGATGTCCTTTAATCTTAACATATATATATATATATATTCAATACACACACACATGCATATGTTCTTCAATATCCTTCAGTTCTGAGGCGAGGTGCACTTCTAAGTTCTCAATAGTGACAAAATATCAAAATATGCTTTCCCTAAATGCTTTTATTGCATTGACATCTTTTCAGCAGCCATGGTCTTGCTTTGCAAACCTATGGAGAGGTCACTCTACAACTCTGTGAATTTGCAATGTGTGTCTAGGAAGTCTGTGAAGCCAGTAGCAGTCTCCTCACCCTGGCTCAACTCTGTCTTGACACAGAGGTAATTTTTCAAAACTTTTCATGGGCATTTTTACTATTCACCTCCTATCTTGATCAGTGTCTTCTATTAATTTTTAACTCTGTCAAGAGGTTAAAAAAAGATTTAAAGTAGTCATTCAAGCAATCCATAATCAAATATTGTTAACTCATTTAAAAATATTTCCCCCAGGGGAAAAAAAGAGATATTTGTACTAATCTTTGTAATACTTTATGTAATTAAAAAATAAAAAGAAATACTTTCCCCTTCATTTTTGCTACTTTTTTAAAATTTTGCTTTGAAGAGGGAATTGTCTACAGGAGCTGGCTGCTTTATATTTGTCTGCAACAGCTGAAAGACAAAATCAGTTAATTGTCCATGAGAGGCAACTGCAGGAGAAATTATCAGGCCATCTGTCTGTTTCCAACGAGCACCTGACATTGAGGTTTACCTCAGAAGCAGATGAGAGTTGACCAAGGAAATATGGGCCCTCCACAAATATAAATTATGGGGTTTCAAGCTAGAAACACTGGCCTTGAAAAGGGAAGTTGGGTTCTTTGAAAGTCTATAAGTTTTCTGTCTCCCACATTTTGCAAGGTGAGGAGGGTTAAGAGAGCTCAGTCTGAGGCTATAGGAAACTCGAAATCTGTTACCAGAATGGCTTAATTTTCCAACTTGAGGAGACTGGCATTTGATGTGGTGGTGACTCCTCATGTTCATCTAAGATGAGTATCAGCAACAGATTTTCATCTGTAGTGTGAAGATGAAACATGAATTCGGCATTTTGCATACCTATGTTCCATGTCATCTAAACATTTTCCAACTTAACATATGCTGGCTGTGAGTCAGGTCAAATGTTTCCATGCCGCCCTGACCGGTTTGGCTCAGTGGATAGAGAGTCGGTTTGCAGACTCAAGGGTCCCAGGTTCAATTCCAGTCAAGGGCATGCACCTTGGTTGCGGGCACATCCCCTCCTGGCGGCTGATCAATGTTTCTCTCTCATCGATGTTTCTAGCTCTCTAAGCTCTCTACCTGTCTCCCTTTCTGTAAAAAAATCAAATATATATATATATATATATATATATATATATATATATATATATATATTTAAAAAGTTTCCATGCCTTATTTTTATCCGTCATAAAAATCCTATCAGGTAACTACTTTATATCTTTAAAACTGGAAGGTCCTAGAGAGGTTTCTAATATATTTTAATGCAGTGGCTCAAGTTCCCATTATCTTTAGGGAAAATAATTGGGGAGTTAGCCAGAACACTAGGTTTTGAATTCTGATGGTGACTAAATGAGGTCATTTGTGATGTATTCTCATTCATATTCTAATATTCTAGTACAGTGATTCTCAAAGTATGATCCCTAGACCATCAGTATCAGCCTCACTGGAATCTTGTTAAAAATGCAAATTTTTAGAACTTACTAAACCTATTGAATCAGAAAATCTGATGGTGGAGCCGGCAATGAGTTAGCTCTCCTGATACATTCTAAAGTTGGAGAATTCCTGTTCTAGTGTATTAGTCATTCTTTAGTTTTAGTATCCTTAAGTACTGTGCAGACTGTTAAAAATAAAGATTCTAGCAACTTCAAAATATATTAATCCCGATTCAAGCTAAACAATATAAGTCCCAGATAATTGCATAAGCAGGAGAATCCCCTTAAACCAGATACAGGTGCTCCTTGTAATTATCTGGGTTAGTTGGAAGTATTAAATGTTGAAGCTGTTCAACTTTCTATTTATGCAAAATGAAGGCATATTGTTTATATTACGGTTTAAACTCCCTTTTAGGTTTGTGCAGGCCAATTTATTCAGTCCCCAAAAGTATAGTTTTTAAATGAATTTTTGCAGTGTGACTATAACAATCCGCACTGAATTTTTGTGTTTTGTTAATATTCTTAAGCTGTACTTGCATTTGGAAAGGTTTTTTTTTTTTGTTTTTTTTTTTTTGCTATATATAATCAGCTTAAGATATACAATGCATTACATGAAATCAGACTAATTTTCTCACATTTGTTAAAGTTTCTCTTCTTTTAGGAGTTGAAATCATGTTCTTTAGACAAAGTCAAAAATATTTGATAACTCTGTTGTAGGTAACTTTCAAAATTGGAGGTTAGCTTATACAACGATGTTAATATTCTCATTTCGTAAGAAAGATTATGGAAGCTTGAAGAATATAGATAATTTGTTGGTTTATTACATAAGATGGCTGCACTGATGATATCACAAGTGCTTTTTTAGTGTGGTAGCTGCTAGCAAAAGTACCAATTTTAATGAAGCTTTGCACAGGCTCTTATCTCTTGCTGGGACAGACTCTGTTATAAATAGCATGGTCATTGACTCATCATTAGACTTGTATCAGGAATCAGCCAGAACTCCTCTAGCTTCACTCAGAGACCGGCCCTGCTTTATGGTTCATAATTTTATATTCATATACAATGGATAAGATTTATTTAATGGTGTTTTTTTTCTTTACTATTTTATATTACCAAATGGAAGTGTAATCATTTTATAATTTCTGGGTGGCTAAATTTTTGAGTTATGCTCTTGCTGTGTGAGCACTCATCAAGGGTAAATGGTATTATTCTACTCCCTTACCATTAGGAATACCTCACCTGCTTGATCTCTCTTCATCTCTCTCTTTCCACGTGTGTGTGTGTGTGTGTGTGTGTGTGTGTAACAGAATAAAATCACACACAAAATCACAACCTCACTGCAACGAAGTCTGGCACGCTTCTTAATGTGTGCTCCAAAGCAGTCAATAGAATTGGTGAGTATCCAGCCAGTCCCATCTGGTCACCAGTGTCTGCCGGCGTGTTTCCCTGCATCTAGAAGGGCTCAGGAATCTAGAGAATGGCTGCGAGTAAATTAATAAAGTGACTAGACATGAAATATAAATTTGGAAGGCATTGAGGAGTCAGAGGAATCTAGCTTCAGTAACCAAGTTCTCTGAATCTCTGGACCCCTAGCTTTTTATTAACACAAATTGCCCTAAAGCAAAGCAGATATACATATCAAAGGTAAGGTCTGGTATACAGGAGGCATTGTCAGGTTGGGGGAACTGCCCTCAGCTGTTTGGCAGCAGGCAATAATATATGCAGATTTTCAGGTTTAGGGAAATGCTTTCAGCTGTTCAAGCAGCAGGTAATATAATTCAGCCCTGCTGAAGCCTCAAGGTTCACCAACCTTTTGATGAGCTTCTTGCATTTATGACCTGCTGGAATTAGCCCCCAGCAAGTGTTCTTTTTATTATTCCTCCCATACAGAACACATTCAGCCTTCCCAAAGCTGTCAACCCCCAAATTACACCCTTGGTGGCATCCATCTCAAAATCTAGGATACTTAAGTGATAACTCTTCTCAGTTGGGTCCCAATATTACTTCTTTGGCTCTAGAGACCTAAAGGGATATGTTATTAACACACTTTTCTCTCCCAAACCACTTAGTTATTTGATGGTGAAGCAAAAAGAGAATGAACACAAAATAGTCTTATTTTGGAAGTATTAATGCAAAACTCCTGCCAGACACCCTATGTGGAAGCCCCTGTCCTGGGCTGGGAAATGCTTGCCTGGTCTCCACGTCAGCTCTCTGCAACAGTCCTCTGAGAATTTTTACCCGTCTTCTGGATCAGAACTCTGGGATGCTTTTCCATGTTCCTTGCTTTTCTCAGCCATGTTGGTAGTATGATCTTGGAGCTTCATTTCGTTTCATGCCAGGTTATGGGCCCAAGGATTTTTTTCAGTATTTGTCAAAGCCCTTTCCCAAACATGTACCTTTTTTTAAAGCCTTCTTTTAAATGCTACATTTTCTTCAAAAGCCTAATAGGTTTCTGACTTTTTCTCTTTGAGTAAGTTCCATGTGTCAGAAACCATGTCCAGCACCCACCACTAGTTGTCCAATCAATTCTGTCTCTTTCGTTTGTGGTCTCCATATCTTTCTGAACCCATTTCTGCTGTATAAAATGATAAAAATAAATGCAGAGTATATGGACAACATCACTAAAAACTGAACAGACTATTTTTTTCAGCAATGAATAAATTGACCAAAACACCTGTGGTATGCTATTCTCATTAAAAAACAAACAAAGGAAAAAGCCCAAAAGGATAGTACCCATTGTTTTAACTCAATATTAATTATTATTTCTGGTCATACTTCATTTAGCCATCATTCTTCCCTACAGTCACTGCCCTTTACTGTTTTGTGGACATATTACTTAATCTCTTTGAACTTCATCTGTACAATAAGGGTAATAATGATATCCTGTTCACAATATCACTTGTAAGATTAAATTAAATAACATTTACCTTTCTTAGTAGTGTCCATTTCTTAGTACAGCTTCAGCATATAATAATTATTATTGTTTTTACATTATTGTCAATCATACTTTGAGTTTTACGTAAATATGGTAACTGTTGTATATTTTATACAACCAATGTTTATTGACCTGAGTATGAAACAATGATTTAGAGATGACTTCAAAATTCAGTTTACTGACTGCTTTATGTAAAATCCATAGCAATTTGAGAAAATTCAATTCTTATTTTCAGCATTGCTTTCCTTCACCTGATCAGTTTATAAATATCTGAGATTAAATCAATATTGATTTATGAAATAAACATTAGAAATAGCAGACAGCTTTAGGTTGTATGTATATTATCTCTTTGGGCCTTAGTTATATATTGCAGAATCATTTGCTATGTAGTGGTTGCTTCAAGAAATAGACCAATTTATTCCAAAAGCACAGGGCAGACACATGACACAAACAGACATATGCAAGTAGCAGAGACATCGATACAACCAGCTAAGTACTGGCACAAATTCTAAGCACCCAGCTACTTTTGGACTATAACAAGCACTACCCATATTACCATTATCAATATGTTTTAAAGAGATACTAATTTTTATTTCTAACCTTGTCTCATTTTATTTTTTTGTGTTCTATATTTTGATGTCTCTGTATCTATTGTGTTAATCAGTTTATTTTTTATCTTTTAAAATATTTTTTTTTAATTACAGTTGACATTCAATATTATTTGGATTAGTTTCCAATGTACAGCATAGTATTTAGACAATCAGATACTTTACAAAGTGTTTCACCTCCTTTCAATATTTTCAATACCCTGTACATAGTTATTACAATACTAGGGGCACTGTACATAGTTATTACAATACTAGGGGCCTGGTGCACGAAATTCATGCACTGGGGGGGGGTGTTCCTCAGCCCAGTCTGCCCCCTCTTACATATTGGGAACCCTCAGGGGGTGTCCTACTGATTGCTTAGACCTGCTTCCTGCTCCCCTTGGGGAGCGGGCCTAAGCCTCAGTCTGGCCTCCCTTTGTGGGAGGTGACCAGGCTAATCAGGGGAAGCCACCAGCCCCATCACTCTGCTGCTGCAGCCACTGCCAGTCACCGCAGCCATAAGGTGTTTTCATCAACACAGACTCCAGTCTCTTCACCATGAAGAAATGACAATTTTCTTTAGGCATTTTCAAGATGTGTCTGTCATAGGATATGACATTTCTTTCTTTCTTTCTTTTTTATCCTCACCTGAGGATGTTTCCATTGATATTTAGAGAATGTGGAAGAGAAGGGAAAAACAGAGAGAAACATCAAAGTGAGAAGAACACTTTGATTGGTTGCCTCCTGCATATGCTCTGATCTGGGCCCTGGCCAGGGAGGAGCCTGCAATCTAGGTACCTGCCCTTGGTCGGAATTGAACCCAGACCCTGCAGTCGGCAGGCTGAGGCGTTATGCACTAAGCCAAACTGGCTAGGGCAGGATCTGACATTTCTTAGCCCACCACCAGTGGACCTTCATTTTTTTTCTCCAGGAATGTGGTGGAAAAACCCTAGATCACCTTTTTGGATTCTTATTACCCAAATTACTAAGAATATTACTAATGGCATACAGGGAGCTTAGCCAATGAGTGGTAGTAAAAGGTATTTCCTCTGTAGTTCACTCTGATCACCAGCTCCACCCCTGCCCTTTCAATCACAGCTCCACCCCTGCCCAGACTTGTAAACTCTGGCTGAGGTTGCAGGCCTGGGAAGAAGACCCCCAACCCCCTCCGATCTCCAGCTTCACAGAGCCCAGGTCACTGTGATCACCAGCTTTGCCCTTGCCCCACTGGCACCCTCTGGCCAAGGCTGCAGGCTTGGGCAGAGGACCCCCAGACCCCTGCATTGCTGGCTCTACCCTTGTCCAGACCCCTGCGATTGCAGGCTCTGCCCCTGCCCCTCTGATCACTGGCTCTGCAGAGCCCAGGCCCCTGCGATCTCTGGCATGGCTCCTGTGCAGCCCTGAGGCCTCTGGCCCAGACCTTATGCCTGGGTAGGGCACCCTCATACCCCTCCAATCACTGACTATGCCCCTCTGCCCTCCGATCACCAGCTCTGCCCTTGCCCATGCCTGAGGCCTCTGGTGAAGGCCTCTGGCCTGGTCAGGTGACCCCCAGCCCCCTCTGATTATCTGTTCTGCCCCTTGAGCCCCCTACCTCTCCCACCACCTGCCTGGCTAACAGGCCTGACCGCTTCAGTGGCGGAGCTGAGCCGGACTGAGCACCACCATCTTGTGGTTATGGGGGCGGCCATCTTTGATGGAGTGATGCCTAATTTGCATATTACTCTTTTATTAGATAGGGTGTGGTTATGGGGATGGCCATCTTTGATGGAGTAATACCTAATTTGCATAGTACTCTTTTATTAGATAGGATTATTGACTATATTCCCTGTGCTGTACTTTATGTCCCCATGATTTTTGTAATTACCTATTGTTATTTTTTTAATTCTTTATTGTTTTAGAATTAGAATGCTGAATCAAGATGCTGAATTATATACTATGATGAGTTTAGTTCTTAAAGTTCTATTGTACATGATGCTGGGTTCATCAAACAACTTGACGAAGTAAGAAAAATACCTTTTAATTTACTTGTTACTTTATATATAAACCATTTACTTCCTAGATAATATTTTGGGCATTGGGTACCAATAATGAAGTCTATTTAAAATGTATTTTTGGAATATATTTCTGGCTTTCATAAAGAAGTACAGTCCCTACATAGTACTTGCAATTGCCAAATTTGCTGAGATTTTTGAATGGGTGTTTTGGCATTGTCAGAATGTGACAGGTCCTACAACTGTGATGTAATGGAAACAATGGGTCACCACTCTCTCCACCTCCAAGCCTTTTGCCAACAGCTTGCTTTTGTTTGCTAAATAAAGCAGGTCTCTTTCTCTGCTTATATAAGTCACAAATGCTGACAAGAAAAGAACAATGCTTTTTTTCTTTTTCAATCACTATGTTTCTTTGATTTTTAATTTTAGTAAAACAAAGCAACATATTATGCTTTAGAAAAGAAACCAAAGTATTTCTAGCTCAAAAGGCATATACTGACCTATCTGTGGGAACCAGGGTTGGAAATCACACTCACATTTACTTTTGTGCTGTCATTCTTAGTTAATGTTTAATCACAAACTTTTTTTTTAAATTAAATCTTTGAGTCCAGAGGTCAGTGTGCAATGGATGGAGAAGGGGTGTAGCTGGACTTCTTCATGGTTAAGATGAACTTGTAAATCTACAATACAGAATTAATTAGTGTTCTGATATTTTCTGATGTTTGTAATTTGATCTCAATGAACTACTGGTAATATGACTTAAACACTACTATATTATTAGCATAAAAATACTATCCATTTTCTATTAAAAATTCCCACAACCTACTCACTTTCATCTTGCAAACTACAGGGACATTAAGACAAAACATTCTGGAAAACAGTCTCATCCTCGACTTTCCCACTTTCTGCTCTCTCCTCAATGTCCTCCTTCTGTTTTCACACATTCCGCGCCACCAGTGACTGCTTTGAAGAGACCTCCACTCATTTCTATTTTGAAAATCCAGCGGAGTTTTCTTTAAAAGATGACATTTAATCTCAGACCTAATCTGGTCTCCTCTTTCCTAAGTCTCAGAAACATGTGGCACAAACAAGCTCCTTCTTCTGGAAGAACTCTGTGCTCCCAATTTCTGAGAAGAAATATTTTTCTCTTTTGTTTCTACTTAATTTCCCTCTCAGTTTTTTGTCTTTTCTTGACCTTCCTCCTCTCTTCATCCTCTAATATTGGAATATACCTGGACTTATTCCTGACCTCACTTGTCTTTATCCATAGATGCTTAAAAATGTAGGTTATGAAATCAAACTGCCTGAGTTTGAATCCCAACTTCACCAATTTCAATTACTACCCAATGTGACTTCAAACAGGTTATTTAAGTTCTGGGCAGTTCGATTTCTTTTTTTTTAAATCTTTATTGTTCAGATTATTACAGTTGTTCCTCTTTTCCCCCCCATAGCTCCCCACCTCCCAGTTCCCACCCCACCTTCTGTCCTTGCCCCCGCACTGTCCTCATCCATAGGTATACAATTATTGTCCATTCTTTTCGCGTACCCCCCAACCCCCTTAACCCCCCAAAATTGTCAGTCCACTCCCTTTCTATGCCTCTGATTCTATTCTATTCACCAGTTTATTCTGTTCACCAGATTTTTCATTCACTTGATTCTTATATTCACTTGTTAATAGATATGTATTTGTTGTTTATAATTTTTACTTTCCTTTTTCTTCATCCTCTTCTCAAAGGATACCTTTCAGCATTTCATATAATACTGATTGGGTGGTGATGAACTCTTTTAGCTTTTTCTTGTTTGTGAGGCTCTTTGTCTGACCTTCAATTCTGAATGATAGCATTGCTGGGTAAAGTAATTTTGGCTGTAGGTTCTTGCTATTCATCACTTTGAATATTTCTTGCCACTCCCTTCTGGCCTGCAAAGTTTCTGTTGAGAAATCAGCTGACAGTCATATGGGTCCCCCCTTGTAGGTAACTAACTGCTTTTCTCTTGCAGCTTTTAAGATTCTCTCCTTGTCTTTTGCTCTAGGCATTTTAATTATGATGTGTCTTGGTGTGGTCCTCCTTCGGTTCCTTTTGTTTGAGGTTCTCTGCGCTTCCTGGACTTGGAAGTCTATTTCTTTCATCAGGTGGGGGAAATTTTCTGTCAGTATTTCTTCAAATAGGTTTTCAATATCTTGCTCTTTCTCTTCTTCTGGCACCCCTATAATTCTGATGTTGGTATGCTTGAAGTTGTCCCAGAGACTCCTTACACTATCTTCATATTTTTTGATTCTTTTTTTTTCTTTTCTTTTCTTTTTTCTTTTTGCTTGTCCCGCTGGGTGGGTTTTGCTTCTTCATATTTCATATATTTGACTTGATTCTTGCGATCCTCTCGTCTGCTGTTGGATCTCTGTATATTATACTTTATTTCAGTCAGTGTATGCTTAATTTCTAGTTGTTCCTTTATCATATCCTTGAGGGTCTCATTAGATTTATTGAGGGTCTCACTAAATTTATTGGCAGTCTCTAGAAAATTCTTGAAAAACCTAATAACCATGGTTTTGAACTCTATATCCTGTCGTTTTCTTTCCTCCAATTCTGTCATTTGTGACCTGTTTGTTTGTCTCCACATTTTGGCTGCTTCCCTTTCTGAGTTAGGTGAACACTGAGAGGAATTAACCTCTAAGCCACTTGGTTATGAGAGTCAGCTGTGTCTACAGTGGGAGAATTTCTGTGCTGGAGACATCCTTATGGGGCAAGGGTTGTTTCAGTGGGGCTTTTGTGCTCACTGCATCTGCCCCGAGTGTGTTCCTTGTGGATCTGAGTTTTATTTAGGATGGTCCTACTCTGGCCACTGGGTGAGGCTGGCTCTTGTATCTTTAAGGAGGTGTTGATTTAGCCTTTGCCTTAGGCTACTCAGCCGTTTATATGCAAAAGCCTCTGACACAGCTTGGGAGGGGCGGGGCCTCGTGGGGGTCTGCAGAGCAGAGCAAATAGCTATGGCCACTTCTCAGCCCTGCACTAAGAGACATTGGGTCTCTGTGTCCCACGGTAATGCTTTGGATTTCCTCCCGGTGCCAGTCAGTCCCCTTTCTCTGGGTGTGCGTCTGTGTCCTCAGAAACTCGCCTGGAACTGGAGTTCAGGACTGCCGGGAGCTTGTGTCTCTCTCTCCGTCTCTCTTGTGTCTCTCTTGAAAAAGAACCGCGTCCTCCGGCACCAGTCCTCTCCCCGAGCCCCATGCGCGTGCCTCCGTACCTCTGTACTTTGCTTCTGCCACTCCTCTGAGTCTCAGTTTCTTTCTAGTTGTAGAATTTTCACTGAGCCAGCCTTCCTGTGGGTGTGAGTGGTGTCTGTGTTTTCTTTTCGTGGTTATTCTGAAATAGTTGTGCACGGCTGCATTTACGGTGTTTACCTTATGCTGCCACCTTGCTGTCCCCTCAATTTCTTGAGCTGTAAAATGAAATAGAATCAGTGTCTGTTTTAAATTAAAGTCATTGGGATTAGATAAACAAATGTAAAACACATTTACATATACACAAACATATTTACATATAAACAGGCATTTACACATATGATATATACATGTACATGTGTATGCATAAGTTTACATGTATGTGTGCACATATGTAAATGTAAGTATATGTGCACATAATGTATGTGTATCTGTATATGTATAATTATGATTACTATTATTATTATAAGGAGCACATATAAAGTTTGGATTTTTCTTTCTATAATTCTGTACCTAAATTTACCATTGAGATTCAGAGTTGGTAACTACCTGACAACTTAACGCTTCTACTTGAATGTCTAATAGAAATATGAAACTTAATATGAATCAATAAAAAAAGTATTGATTTCTAATCACCCATAATATTTTTACTTCCTCAGTTTTCAGTCTCCTTAAAGGATAACACTTTCCATCCAGTGGCTCAAGTGAAAAAAAAAATTAAAAATCATTCCTGAGTCTTCTTTCTTTCTTACCATCCAACCATGTATTTATTTTTTATTCATTCATTTACTGAACAAATAGTGATTGAGCAGTAACTATGGACCTATTGCTTGTGCCCTAGAGATAAAGTGGTAAACACCACCCTTATGTTTTCTGCTAAGCTGGAACTTACATTTAAGTAGGAAAAGACAAATTTAAAAATGGATACAATATTTACTAGTAGTAAGTAAGTACTATGAGCAGCATGAGAACATGGTATGTAAAAGGCCAAGGTGAGTCCATGAGACTGTGGAGACTAGAGAGTTTTCTTTAAAAGATGACATTTCATCTCAGACCTAAATAACAGAAAAAGGAAGAAGAAAAATGAGGAGGAAGAATAACTTTAGGAAACAGCTGACTTATCTGAGGACAATGGAATGGCTGGTATGTCATTGCAGTGGATAATGATAGGAGTCATTTGAAATGAAGCCAAACAGGTAGGCAGAAGTCAGGTCACATTGGCATATATAAATCAGCTACAGTTTGTAAATCATTCTTTCTTTTAAATATATTTTATTGATTTTTTACAGAGAGGAAGGAAGAGGAGGAAGGAAGAGGGATAGACAGTTAGAAACATCGATGAGACAGAAACATTGATCAGCCATCTCCTGCACACTCCCCACTGGGTATGTGCCCACAACCAAGGTACATGCCCTTGACTGGAATCGAACCTGGGACCCTTGAGTTCGTAGGCCCAAACCGGTCAGGGCATGTAAATCATTCTTAGTGCAATGATAATCTATTGAAGGATTCAAAGCTGGATGATGGTATAGAATGATTTCTCTTTTTAAAAGATAAAAACTTCGATATCTAATTCAAAACCTGTTTTCTTTTTGCTTGAAATCCTTTGATTCATAATTAATTGAATAAATGAGTGCATGATATACAGCAATTGCATGGAAATATAAATTTAATAAATGATCAAATAAGCAAAATAAATTACATATAATTTTATGTGTTTATTAAACTAAAATATTTTAAAATAAACTGTAATTTGGAGTTTTTAAAATTAATACACTTGGATGAATTTAGTGAAATTTAATTCAATATATATGCATTGTATTTACTTGTCTCTTTAACAAGATGCCATGACCAAACAAGGTATAGTCTCTGCTCTCAGATTCTAGTTTGGATCACAGCACTTCCTGAAGACAAAAGCAAACATAGGCTTTATGGTTTTCTTCCTACTTTCTTTCATTTTCTTTACATTAGAACAGGCATAGTGGACAAGTATAAATATGGAAATAATTTTAAGCAGTAAAGGAGAATGTGAAGGTCACTGGTCATTTACAGGCATCGGGTGACTTTAATTCTATTGGCATCTGTGACTAATACATCAGTAAACTTGGTTACAAATTATTCTAAGATTGATTATAGAATGACTCTGTACTAGTCAGCTTAGATTGCCATAACAAGATATCACAGACTGGGTCATTTAAACAACAGAGACCATTTGCTCATTGTTCTGGAGGTTGGATGTTCAAGATCAAGTGCCAGCAGGTTGGTTTCTGGTGATAATGGGGAAAATAAGACATTTTTTGA
>PVJC01028611.1:0-22441 GCA_004026665.1 Murina feae
AAAAAATATTTTAAAAACTCTTAAAATAATGCTCATTTATAATTTTTTATTATTTGGTTCAACAATGCATGTTAAATAGACTAATAAATAGTTTAATTAACTATTTATTTTACATGGTAAACTGCCTTATTATGTTGTATGTGTGGAATCAGACACTTTAATTAAAGTAACTGTTGTTTTGGCATAATTAGAACTGTCCTTTCTGTGTAATGGGGCATCAGTCGTCAGGAGAATAGGTTCTTTCTGAAGAGAAAAGTAAAACTGAAAGACTTTTTGAAATCCCTCTAACGGGAGGACTGGATCAGTTGTGCATGTGCTGGAGTGGCCTATGGGTGCCCGTCCTCCAGAGCTGATGCTCTGCAAAAGCACAGTGCTGATATTTCCAGAGCTAGATGTACCCATTTATTCATGTATTTTTATTCTTTATTGTTGAAAGCTTTACACATATCTCCTCACCCCCCTTGACCTCTCCACACCCACTCCCACCCTCCAGCACATGCCCCCACCTCCCTATCGTTGGTGTCCATTTGTCATGCTCATATGCATGGACACAAGTCCTTTGGTTGACCTCTTACCCACCGTCCACCCTTCCCTCTGAGGTTTGACAGTCTGTACATAGAAGCAATGGAGTGTTCATTTCAATTACGCTCCTACTGGTCTGGAGCTCTGTAGATGAGACCCTCTATATGATAAATATCTATTTTAACAAAGAAGAAATCACTGTAAAATAAATCCTGCATACACTGCTGCCTGAAGTAGTGACTCTTCTCTAGTGAATTATCTAATTAATTTCTGGGTCTTAATACTTCAGTGCTTTACAATTACAGACACATATTTAAGAAGTCCGTGGGCGTAGAGGTTCTGGTCATGGGATTGTCTAAGCTATTAAGATTCATACACTTGGGCACACTGATATTTCAAATAATCCTATTAATAACAAACTCAGAGAAACGGCAGCATAAGAAAGGGGCTGTATTCAAATATATGGAACCTGAAGTTGACTCTCAGGGCCCATAAAATGCACTTCCAGGGCCCATAAAATGCACTTTCTATGTTCCGTTGTAGCTACTGCTAAATTGTCTTCCTAGTTAACCTTCTTCTTACTGAAGAGGGGTAATAACACATGAAAAAGATATTAATATCTATTGGGCATTGTTTTCTTTGTTAAAGCAGAACAATCCTAGGACGGGAAAAAAGAAGGCAAGGAAGAAAACTTAAGCTTTGGAAGACAGTATTTACAACTTTCCCTTTTTGTAGTAGCTGTTTATATATTTACCTGTTTATTGCTATTTTATCCACATGGTTTTTATTTTATTTCAATTTTGAAAATAATATGTTTACTCTAGAGAAGCTTAAAATACTGAAAAAATGAAGATAATTAAAATGCTTGTATTTATCTTTTAGAGGAAAACCACTATTAATATATTGATTTATCTCATTTGAGTCTTGTTCATGTCATAGGAATGTGTATATTTTTTTCCCATTTATAGACAGAACCATTAGAATACTTGGAGAAACACTGTATTAGCAAAGTACTGTCAGATTGACCATTAAGGTGTTGTTATGGTAACCTAACACTGTGTGTAATTACTTCATAACTTAGTAGCATAAACAGTAATTTATTATACTCATGGGCTCTGTGTCAGGAGTTCTGGAAGGGCTGGGCTACACTGGTCCTACCTGTGTCCTTACACCTTTGCTTTCAGATGTCACCCTGATGGAAGCTGGATTATCTGCCTCGTGGGTGGCTCACAACTGGGCTGGCAAATTAATCCTGACTGTTGATTGACAGCTTCAGGTGGACCCTTGCCACGGGGCTACCAGATGTCCTCATGGCACAGCGGCTTGATTCTCCCAGAGTGGGTGATTCAGGCAGCAGGTGGAGTCTGCAATGCTTTTTTTGACCTAGGTTTTGGACTCATAAATCTTCACTGCTGTTGTATTCTTATCTCCTGGGGGTAGCTGGGATTCCAGGTGAAAGGGGAGGACACTGGGCCAGAAAACCAGGAGGTGAGAGTCATTGGCTGTCACAGATCCTGTGATGAAGGAATTGAGTTGCATGAAGGTTTTGCACAGTATGTCATGAAAACATGGTGGCATTAGGTGGAGATTACATGTGAATGCTGGTGAAGTTAGGTGGTTTTAAAGCTGGGTAACTTCCCGGTGATTAATTAATACTATGTGTGAAAGCCTCTTTCAATATGTCACAAGTTTGTATTATTTTCATGGTCCTTTCCTGTTCAATGAAAATAAAGCCATTTCAAATCAATCAATCAAGGAATCCCTATAAACGTTTTGAGTAAGTAAGCTAGACTGAAGAGTTGAATTAGCAGACTACAGAATCAAAATTACAGATGATCTAGAGATGGCAATGCTGGTCCGAGTCAACACATGTGTTTTATAAAAAACGCGGTTCTTAATATGTAGGATGAGGGGAAGTAACTGACATGCCAACTTGGGTATTTTATTGACCATGAATGCAGTATAAAGTTAGCCTGGTAAGAATTTTAAAAACACTGGCATGTTTTTAAGCCAATTTATAAAATTAAGCTTTCTAGAACTGTGCTGTCCAATATGGTAGCCACTGGCCACATATGGCTACTGAACACTTGAAATATGGTTAGTTTAAATTGAGTTTTGCAGTAAGTGTAAATATACACACTCCAGATTTTGAAAGCTTAATAAAAAAGCAAAATATTAATAATGAATTATAAATATAACATGTTGACATAATGTTCATGTACATTCAATTAAGTAAAATATGCTAGTCATTGATTTCACTTGTTTTTTTATTTTTCATTAATATGTGTACAAAATACTAAGCCTCCCATATGTAGGCCTAAGCTTAGATTTCTGTTGCTGGTGCTTCTTTAGGACACTGGAGGCTCATATCCCGGTACTCTAAGTCCCAACTGGAGAACACCTGGGTCCTGTACCCAACTGAAGACTTGTACAGAAGGCAACAATAATTTTCAAAAATTTAGAAATGACAATGAATCAAATAGATATATAGTTGTGGGATTGTGGGATGAGAAATTTGGAAAAATATGGGGTGAGTAATAGATATGTTGGTATTGCAAGTAGAAATTAGATGTGTTTCTCAATCCAATTACTATGGCCAATGATATTAAATGGCATTAGGAAGGTGGATTTGGATTCAGCATGAAGAAGACTCCTCTAAAAATTGCTTTTTCAATAATTCAGAGGCCAGTGTGGAAGGCAGCAGCTACTTCCTTTAGAAATTTCCAAAAGGTGAATAGATAACAGTTCATTAGAGGAAATGTACAAAAAATATAAGCATAATCAATGGACACAAGACACTGGGGGGTTAGGGAGGAGGGAGGAAGGTCAAGGGGAAAAAATGGAGACTTATTTAATACTCTTTGTAAAACTTTACGTAATAAAACAAAATTAAAAAAATTTTTTGCTCAGGCAAACTGTGTTGGGGTAGTGAAATTTCAAAGCCTTTCTTTCATCCAAGAAAGATAACAGTTTTCTCTCTGAAATACATCATATCATAAACACAGGAAGAAAGAGATGAGTGACTCTCCAACTAATGTGTCAAGTTTGATATCTTGCAGAATATACAGTCTCTGACTCATTTTGCTGGAGATTTCAAACAAAAGCAGCAAAGTTGCTTTATTTAGTCAAATATATTTTGAATAGGATCAAATACAGGCTAACTTTTCAATAAAACAATAATAATTCTCACTGAAATATAAAACTTCAGGTAGAAACAACCAACAATCAGAATATGCACACCTAATAAGGAAGCCAGTAGTAGTGTTTTCTGATTATTCCAAGAAATAAGGTATGCCTTCTAATTGGAATTTGCTCTAATTAACTTTTAGTAGTTGTTATGTTGCCTATTTAAAAAAGAAAAACAGTAAAACCTTGTGTGTTGGTAATTAAGCAGCTCTAAGGTCCAGTGTGGTGTAATTAGCCAAATGGAAAGGACCTCAGCATTTCTGAGGAAAGAAGTGGTGGAGAATGGAATTACAGTCATGAAGCTACCACTGTTTAAAAGATCTCAGCCAGAAAATGACTTAGGCTCATCGTAAAAACATCGAGACTTCATTTTAAAGAGCTAGAGTTGTGTTTACATATGAGATTTAATCCAGTATACCTGAAACATAATGGAGTATTACACAATTGTACTTCATTTTACTTATTTATACTTAATTTACATTTTTACCCAGTTTTCTACCCTTGTACCGTAGAGATCACTTAAGACTCTAACTGGAGCTCAGTCTATATGGTGCTCCCACAACACCAAGAACCAAGGAGGTGTCCACTATTGCCATTTGTTTTTCAACAAGTGAATGATTGGGAGAAATAGAAGACAAAGTTTTGTGGCTCAGGGACAAAGGACACATTTCCTGCTTTTTGAAATTTGTATTTTTGTTCAATTACAGTTGACATTTTATATTATTTTATACTAGGGGCCTGGTGCACAAAAATTTGTGCACTTGGGAGGTCCCTCGGCCCGGCCTGTGCCCTCTCACAGTCTGGGACCCCTCTGAGGATGTCCACCTGCTGGCGTGCCTGGCCAGCCTGGGTGAGGGACTGATGGCTGTTTGCAGGCTGGCCAAGCCCCCCAGTGGGAACCCTGACCCCATGGGGGTGTGGCCAGCCTGGGTGAGGGGCTGAGGGCCGTTTACTGGCTGCCCACAGCCGCTTCAGGGTTTGAGTCCCTACTGGGGTACCTGGCCAGCCTGGGTGAGGAGCTGAGGGGCGTTTTCAGGCTGCCACAGTCCCTTCAGGTTTTGGGTCCCTATTGGGGTACCTGGCCAGCCTGGGTGAGGAGATGAGGAGCGTTTTCAGGCTGCCCACAATCCCTTCAGGTTTTAGGTCTCTACTGGGGTACCTGGCCAGCCTGGGTGACGGGCTGATGGCTGTTTGCAGGCTGGCCAAGCCCCCCAGTGGCGTCCCTCACCCCATTGGGGTGTGGCCCACGTGGGTGAGGGTTTCAGGGGCGTTTTCAGCCTTTCAGGCTGCCCACAGCTCCCATTTCCCCAATGTCCCTGCAAGGCTGACTGGAAACAGGTTTCTGGGGTTTGTTTATCTCCTATAATTGATGCTTTTCCTTTAAGCTGAGGCCTAGTAATGAAGCCTCGTTTCTGCTTCACCTTGCAGTTTCTATAATAAGACAGTGTTACCCTTAGAGTCAGGCCTGGCCTGCTATTTCCTTCAGCTCCCGAGGCTTCTATGATTTATACTTTGTTGCAAACATGTTTTGCCTGGAGCCAAGATAAGCTGAGCTAGCACGCAGACAGTTTCACTTTCACTCCTGCTGCAATAGAAGCTGCCGTTTACTGCGTGAGTGGCAGCCGCCATGTTCACTGGGTTAATTTGCATACAGTCGCTCTGATTGGCTGGTAGGCGTCCCAAAGGGATGCTTAATTTCAATATTATGCTTTTATTAGTTTAGATACATTTTATGTGTACCACATAGTGGTTAGACAGTCATGTTTTTTACAAAGTGTTCCCCTCTATAATTCTAGTATTCACCTAGCACTGTACTTAGTTATTACAATACTAGAGGCCCGATGCACGAAATTCATACACTCTGGGAGGGCAGGGGTGGGGAGTGGGGGGGGGTTCCTCAGCCCTGCCTGCATCCTCTAGTAGTCCAGGAGCCCTCAGGAGATGTCTGATTGATGGCTTAGATCCACTCCCCCTGGGCAGTTGGACATCCCTAGCGCTGCCACAAAGGCAGGAGAGGCTCTGATCACTGCCGCTGTGCTTGCCAGCTGTGAGCCCTGCTTCTGGCTGAGCAGAACTCCCCCTGTGGGAGCACACTGACTACCAGGGGGCAGCTCCTGCATTGAGCAGCATTGGGCTGAAACTGGCTCTCCAACATCCCCTCAGGGTCCTCGATTGTGAGAAGTGACAGGCCAGGCCGAGGGACCTCACTGGTGCACAGATCAGGCCAGGGAGGGACACAGGAGTTTGGCCAGCTGGGGAGGGACATTGGAAGGGCTCCTGGACATGCCTGGCCCGTCTGCTCAATCCCAATTAGCTGGACCCCAGCAGCAAGCTTACCTACTGGTCAGAGTGTCTGCCCCCTGGCAGTCAGTGCATATCATAGAAAGCAGTTGAGTCACCTTAACATATCATTAGAATATCATGCTTTGATTGGTTGAATGGACAACCAGACAATCAGACACTTAGCATATTAGACTTTTATTATAGAGGATTATTGACTATATTCCCTAAGCGTATTTTCTATTCCATGATTATTTTGTAACTACCAATGAGCACTTCTTAATCCCTTCACTTTTTTTACCCAGCCCCTCAACCATCTGGCAACTCACAATTTGTTCTCTGTATCTATGAGCTTTTTCTCTTTTGTTTATATATTTTGTTCTTTAGATTCTATATACAAGGGAAATCATATGGAATTTGTCTTTCTCTGTCTGACTCATTTCACCTAACATAATACTGTATAGGGAAATCCATGTTGTTACAAATGGTAAGATTTTATTTTATTTTTTTAATGGCTGAGTAATATATATGTACCACATCTTCTTTAGCCACTAGTTAACTGATGAGCCCTTTAGTTGCTTTCATATCTTGGTTATTGTAAATAACACTGCAATGAATATAGGGGTGCATATATCTCAAAGTAGAATAAAGCTTAAATGTAATACTTGAAACCATAAAATTTCTAGAAGAAAACATAGACAATAAAATCTCTGACATTTCTCTTAGCAATATATATATATATATATATATATATATATATATATATATATATATATTCTCCTTGAGAAACAAAATAAAAAAAATTAAACAAATGGAACTACATCAAACTAAAAAGTTTTGCTCATCAAAGGAAAACACTACCAAAATGAAAAGACTATTGAATAGAACAAGATATTTGCTTTAAAGATACATCCAATAAGGAATTATTATCCAAAATATTGAGAGAACTCATACAATTCAACACCAAAAACAAACAATCCAATTAGAAAATGGGCAGAGGACCTGAATAGATACTTTTACAAAAAGGACATACAGATGGCCAATAGACATATGAAAAGATGCCCGATATCAATAATCATCAGAGAAATGTAAATTAAAACTACAATGAGATATCCCCTTTGATATATCAGAGTGGTTGTCTTCAATGAATCAACAAATGTGTTGGTAAGGATGTGGAGAATATGGAACGCTCATTCACTGTTGGTGGACTTGCAAGTTAGTGCAGCCACAATGAAAAACAGTATGGAGTTTCCTCAAAAAATTAAAAATGGAACTGCCTTTGGACCTAGCGATCCCACCCTGGGAATATATATGGAGAAATCCAAAACACTATTTTGAAAAGATATATGCAGCATCCCTTCTTCTTCTTCACAACTTTTCAATATCTCGTCTTGGAATAAGAATAGGTCATCATACTTTGCAAAGATTATGAAAATCCACAATATTAATGTGAAATTTGATTCTCATTAAATAGATAAATTAAATAATTGAGGTTCTTCACATATAATTTTAACCTTAAATTAGTTCATGCAACTATAATTTTGCTCTTACATTTATTGTATCTAATTGACAGTGGTTTTAGTCATTTTTCTTTCTGAATAGGAAAAAATGCCTATACTATTTCAAATGAAATCAATAATTTTTAATATAGAGGTATCACTTTGTCATTATTTTCCTTCATATGTGGAGTTGAGAAACATTTTGTAAAATTTTCTTTGAAATTTCATGTCACCCAAAATGTATGCCTATCATTTATAACACATTCTTGTAGTAGGACATTTAATTATTAACTTAATTATCTTTATTTGTAGATTTAATCATGCCTTGAGACCAAAATAGGTTGCATGCTAACTTACTCTTCCTTATAATTGACAAAATTATTGTTGCATTTATAGGTGTCATGTAAAATACAGCCATGTTGCAAAACATAGTGTGAAAGGGGAATTTTTCTAAATAGTGAATGTTGCTGATAAGCATAATGTTAATAAAAAATAGAAATTTAAAATCTGACTAATTGACTTGTGGATTACATCTGTATTTATTATTCATTTATAAAATAAAATAAGGTCTTTGTTTTCAGAAAAAAATGCCTCAAATTACTGTATGATATGTAAAAACAGGTAGTCATTTTTCCTTTTATTATAGTTAGGTTATTCTACATTTCCCACTATTCAATAATGTTGTGATGAACATCCTTGCACTTACAACTATGTCCACATTTCTGACAAATCACCTTGTCAAATGATATTACTTTTGTAAGGAGTACTGAAGCATATTACTGTATTTGTTTCCAAGAAGTTTATCTCAAGTACTACTTCCTCCAGCTCTGTATTACTGTGTGTATGCTTTTTTTAATTTAACCTTTTAAGCATTATTAATTTTTGGATGAAAAAGTTCAAGAGATTTGATGAAGACCTTCTAGATAATAGCAGAACTGGGATCAAAATCAAAGGTCATGATATTAATCACAATGTTAAGATGATTTTAAAAGTAAAGTGCATTCGTTAATCATAATAAGTATTCACAGAGAGTGTATGTGTGCCCAGCATTGGTCTACATGCTGTGATCATAGCACTAGACAAAAACTAGTAAGAATTCATTGTCTGCATGGAGCTTATATACTAAGAGAGAGAGAATAAAGAAAATAAATAAGTAAATTATATAGCATGTAAGATGGCAATAAGTGCTAAGGAGATTTTTTTAAATCTTATTTTTAAACTACTTTTATTTTTAAATATAGATTCACAAAGTTGCAACACCTATCTCCAAGCTTCTCCCAGTGGTGACATCGGGCATAACCATAATGCAGTACCAAAACCAAGAATAGTGCACTTATCAAAAGTTGCCTGCACAATCAAATGAAGCCAACTACGCACTCAGAATTTGCCAGTTTTTGCATCCACTCATTTCCTGTACGCCTTTGTGTATAATTCTAGCTCATGTGATCACATAACAAGCACTCCCTGTGACTGAAAGGTAGATCTGCTCTGTCACCGCATTATTGTCCCACCCTCCTACCCCTTCTCCGATTGCTGGCAACCACTGTTCTCCAGCTCTGTAAGTCTGTTGCATTCAGGATGGTATGTATATGTGATCATACAGTTTATAAACTTTTTTTTTTCATTCACTAGAATTCCCTTAAGATCCATCCAAATTGCCATGTGTTATCAATAGTCTTTTTCCTTTTTGTTGCTGAGCAGTTTACAGAAAAGGCAATGCCATGAAGGGGGTGCCATTTTCAATGGAGTAGTTTCTGAAGTCGTTCCCAGGAAATGACCAGAACATTCCGTTGAGGGTGTGAGCAAAGGCCCACTCTTGTGCATGTCTGGGGAAGAGTTTCTAGGTGGAAGGAATGTGAAGGCCTTGGTCCTGAGTAAAAGTTTGGGGCAGCAAAGAAGCACAATGTGGCTAGAGCAATGGGAGAGAGTCAGCAAGTGAGACAGGAGGACATGGGGGTTAACAGGGGCACAGATCTCGTAAGGCTCTGTGACCCTCCGCGGCCGCGTAATAATTGCAGTGGTGGTCTAACTGTAGTGATTATACAACTGCAGTGACCTGACATTTCCCCATGAAGTTAATTTCAAACACTGGGAAGAGTGAAGGGATTCTTTTCTCTCCAGTGTTTAGTAAAAATGAATGCTCTGTTTGAGCACAATATCTGGAATTTATCTTTAAAAAATACTAAATGAACTTTGTAATCCATTTATGAAATATTTATGTTGATTTTATCAAGTCTTTAGGCATATTTAGCATGAATTGGAAGACACACAGTTTCTTTTTCTTTTTTTTTTTTTTTTTCCCATCGTCTATGACCCACTGGTGCCTGCAGATCTCTCTCAGGGAGCACAAGTGTCTTAAAGCATTTACTGAAGAACAGGGCTGGCATCACCTGTAAGTCGGAGGGCATTGCCTCAGCAGGGGTCTTCAGCACAGGAGATTCGCAGGGAAGACGGGGGAGATGGGTGCTGGTGAAGTATTATCGGACAGTATCTGTGGTCCTTGGATGTCATGACAGATGGCAAGCACTCCATGGGCCTGCCAGAAAGTCTGGTCCATTTGGGAAATTACATGACCCCTGCCAAGTCCTAGCCTTTCATACTGTCTAAGAAAAGGGGGTGTAACTCTCTTTGATAGGGCCCACAGGCAGCTCAGTAAATGAACAAAGTTCAGGCGGTTAAGTTGTGGATATTAATGAAAACTCAGTTGAACTCATGCTGGGAAGAGTTGGCAATCCAAATTTCAGTCACACACGTGCTGATAATAATACACTCACAGCTTAAAGAAAAAAAAGCCAAATGCATAGAAGTTCATTTATTTCAGCTAAAGATTAGCTTCTCCATGCAAGTGGTCTCTAATCTGGTCTGCAATATGCAGGTGGAATCCTACTGGTCTCAGTATTTATGCTGTATTTCCATCATCAAATACAAGCTCCCAGAGGGCAGACACTACGGTTTGTTTCCCTTTCATTTATTTCCCTACCACGCCAAGAATGTAGTAGGACACAGTGTGTATTCAGCCACTGTTTGTGAAAAGGACATGACTCTTTTACACCAAAGAACACAAGTGATGACTTGCAGGTGCCTATGGAAATGTGACTGCTGCTGTCACATTCTAGACAACACCTTTAATGAGCACAGGCATCTGATCATTCCCCCCTCCTGCTTATAACAAAGCATTAAGAGATGAAACCTAACTGTCAAGAATCAATCGGCAGAAGTAGTCATTGTGCTGATCTGAATGCCTGCTGTGTGAGTGGCATTAATATTAAGTGTCTTTTTATTTAACAAGTGTATCTTCAAACAGGAAACATTAATTATCTGAAAGAATTCACCCCCACTGTATACTTAAGGGGAAAAAAATAGGAGAAACACTCTCACTTGCTTATTTTCTTTCTCAAAGTGTGAGACAGTGAAAACTGACAAATTAAAATGTGCTTTAATCTATTTATAATATTGTGTCACAAAAGCAAGAATTTAAATACAACCTTATGTATAGTGTTCAAATATAGGATACTAAATGATCCTTAGGAAATTGTTCATATAGTTTGTTTTCTGGAATTATAGGTGTTTTATGTTATTGTTTTATTTTTTAAATATGTTTTTATTGATTTTAGAGAAAGAAGAAGGGAAAGAGAAACATTGATGTGAGAGAGAAAAATAAATCAGCTGCCTCCTGCATTCCCCCTATTGGGGATTGAGCTCAAAACCGGGGCATGTGCCCTGATCTGGAATTGAACTGTGACTTCCCAGTTCATAGGTCAATGCTCAGTCATTGAACATCACTAGCCTGGCTGATATTTTTGTTTTAATTTCTTATTTTTATATTTAAATTAGAGGCCTGGTGCATGAAATTCGTGCATGGGTGGGGTCCCTAGGCCTGGTGGGTTATCAAGGCCAAAAGGGGAGTTCTGGCTGCCAGCTGGGGCATTCCTGCTTCCTGTTGGCTACTGGCCAGGGCCTGCTGGATAGGGGGAGGGACTGTGGGAGTTTGGCCAGCCATTGCGGGGAGGAGGGCTAGGGGAGGTTGGCTGGCTGTGGGCGGTTGACTGTGGGAGTGCACTGATCACCTTGAGGCAGCTCCTGCGTTGAGTGTCTGCCCCTTGGTATTCAGTGCACATCATAGCGACTGATCGTTCTGGTTGTGCAGGCATTCTGGTCACCTAGGGTTTTATATATAGATCCCCTGGCCTACCCGCCTCATAAGTGTCCATGAATGATATGATGAAAGGCAAATAGTTGCTGTTTCTGCAGGTCTTTTTATGCTGAGATCAAGTTTCCCATTTGCTTTGTATTAATTTCTAAGAACTCATATCTTTAAAAATTAGGTGTGAGGGTGTACTCTCGATAGAGACCACAGGAAATACAAGACAGCTTGATCAAGGTTGTGATCCTCAGGGGATTATTTTGAATTTGTCCCAGTATTTATTACAGCACAAATTTAGTCATACATCTTAAAACTACTTATTTGTCCCTTTGTTCTCATCAGGGGTAGAACTCTGATTAAAGCTTTCAGTCTGGCTCAGGTTAGGTCCGGCTCATTGTCAGGGTCAAAGCCAAGTTAGGCCAATTATATTTAGACCAGTTCTCACTTGCACTTGCTTACAGCAACATAACACATGACATACAAGCAGATGCTGCTTAAAACTTGGAACTCCACTTAGAAACAGGTGCAGAATGTGCCTCACCTGCTGCCCTAGGTGAAGTGAATATTGGGAATAAGGTTAGTTATAGTTTGGGGATATTGCCTTTGCTTTATTTCCTCTTGTATTTTCTCTTTGATAAAAAGGAAGAATGTCCACTGAAAGTTTGCCATGAATGCCTGTTGCCTTTTTTTCCAATAAAGGAGGGTGCTCTGGTAGTTACCAAGAAATGACACAACCAGATTTGAGGACACCCTGATTTATCTCTGAGGAAAGTGAGGCCCAGCAAAATCAAATGACATAAAGCAGGGCAGTGGTAGAGTGTTACCTAGATATTAGGTCTTCCAATTCTCAAATATAAGGCTTTTTCACATTATTCTTTAAAAAATATTGCATATCAGGGGGAGAAGGAAAAATTTTATTCCCTTCAAAAAAGTTTAAAAGTCACATATAGTTTAATCCCTTTCAAAAACAAATTGCATTTTTTCCACACATCTACTCATTAATTTAAAAAAAATCAGGAAATGTGCTAGGAAGTAGGAATAAAAATAATTTCAGATAATTCCTGGCTTTCATTTGAAAAGTTTATACTGTAAAAGGTTGATTTGTGTAAGCAGATGATTTATGAAACATTGGGAGCAAGCACTGGTTGTCAAGAGTCAGAGAAAGCTGAAAATCCCTAGAAGAGAATATCAAAACTCTATATGGATGATTAAGCAGGAATTTTTTCTACAGTTAAAAAGATAAAGTAGGCCCTGGCCAGTTTGGCTCAGTTGGTTGAGCATTTCCCAATGCACCAGAAGGTACCTGGTTCGATTCTTAGTCAGGGCACATGCCTGGGTTGCCGGCTTGATGCCCCCGAGGGGGCATGCAGGAGGCAGCTGATCAAAGTTTCTCTCCCCCATCAATGTTTTCCTCTCCCTCTCTCTCTAAATAAAATCAATGAAAACATATTAATAAATAAAAAAAGATAAAGTGAAAGGATGTCTCAAGGCTTGTACGAAATCAGGATCCCAAAAGAACTGAGTGTGTGTGCAGAGCAGTGACAGGCAGTGTGGAAGGAACGCTGGAGGTGAAGTGTGCAAGTGGTTCAGAAAAAAATTGTAATGCATCTACTTGCTAATTACTTTCATCTTCATTTCTGAACTTAGTTGTGATGAAATAAAAGTCATGAATTCCCAAATCCTCCATCATTCAGAGCAGCGGTTCTCAACCTGTGGGTCGCAACCCCTTTCGAGGTCGAATGACCCTTTCACAGGGGTTGCCTAAATACATCCTGCAGATCAGATATTTACATTGTGATTCATATCAGTACCAAAATTACTGTTATGAAGTAGCAACGAAAATAATTTTGTGGGGGTCACCACAAGATGAGGAACTGTATTAAAGGGTCGTGGCATTAGGAAGGTTGAGAACGACTGATTTAGAGGCTCACAAAGAGTATGATGTTCTTTTTATTTAAAAATATTAAAATTACAGTCAACATTCAGTATTACATTAGTTTCAGGTGTACAGCAGAGTTGTTTAACATTTATATAACTTATGAACTGTTTCCTCCCCAATAAGTTGAGTGACCCTGGCATCATACATAATTATTATGATGTTACTGACCATATTTCCTATGCTAGTACATGAGTCTTTGACACAAGGCAAAGCAAATCCTCAAACACTTACAAATTGCTAAGAGTGCATGAATTTTTTATAGCAGGCAAAGTTGAGCATTTGGTGTTTGAGAGGGTTTGCCTCGTATGGCTCCTCTAATTCTTTTCTTTTTAATATATATATTTTTATTACATACAATATTACAAAGATTAATACATATATCTCTTTTTTACCCTGCCCTTCCCCCAGCCTCCCCTCCCCCCAGTGTTTTGCGTCCATTGGTTATGCTTAAATGAACTTTGGGAGATCACAGGAAACTACAGGGTCTCCTTTCCGTCCTTGGACTCAGGACCAGCAGTAGAATTTGGTGTCCGGTCGCATGTTCTGGTACTTGGTACTCAGGGATTTTCCAGTTCTTTCTTTTTCTTTCTTTTCTTTTGTAGTTTAAGGGGCAACCCTTTCTTGACCTTGCTAATACCCTTGCTATAAGCGAGTGGGGGAAAAAGGGGGCAAGCAGAGCTCCAAGCAACCCCTAAAGTTAGGAGTTGGTAACCTCTGCTTTGGGATTTTCACTTCAGGAGGCTGTGACACTGATGGATTCCATTCCCTCCCTCCTCAGTTGTTCACAAAAATTCTATCAAAAGTCAAATAGGAGCTGCTTGAGTGTCTTACTCTAGTAAAACAAACACTTTTTTGAATAAATTTTAAATAAGTTGATTATCAAACCCTGTCTAACCCATTATTAACTATGTATAATATATATATATATATATATATATATATATATATATATATATATATGTAAGTATTTTCCTCATGTATGTAGACCATCCTACAGTTGCATTTGTCAGGCATTCTTAATTGGATAAACCAAAATCTATAACAAATCCATAATTCCTTTGTGTTGAGATAGGAAACTTGTTTTATTTCCTTCCCATTCTCCACTTTATATATACACCTATTTTTTCTTCAGCATTGCAAACCCTCATTTTTTTTTCATCCTGGCAGTGATAACAAGATTATTAGTATCTAGTATCACAAGGATTAACTAAATAATCATGGCCCTGATAAAATATGGTGTGGGCAGGATAAACCTCAAAGATCCACTCTTGTCACCTGCATTCAGCTCCTTTCTTGGCAGAGAGCAAAGGGACCATGGCTTGAGGAATTAAAGGTCTAATTCTTTGCAAGACCTGTTGAAATTGTTGGCATACTGGACAGCACAAAAGTGTCAGGGAAGACTGACATTGTGTCTATTTCACTATTGCTGGACTACAGGTTTTTTCAGCTCCTCCTATTCAGTTTATAACATTACAGCTTTACCAAACAAAAACAAATGTGATTTAGTTTGAACATTATTTATTAGTTATAAATAATAGCTAATAGAAGTAACATCTAAATCTGGTGAAAAATCAATATGAAATCTTTAGAGACTATGACCCTAACCCTTGAGAAGCTTATAATTTGACATGTTTTCCTTGACTCATTTTTTGTTCTGCATATTACCCTTTATCCCTGACACCAACTGTCACCTTGGATTCATTTCCATCTTAGTATTATCCCACAGAAAGACATGACTGATATTGCACTGTAAAATTCCCAGTGAGGTCATTCTTTATCTTTCATTTTGTTAAATAATTGGAGACCTATTTTAAAAGCTGCCTGGCTTCAATGTATAAAGCTAATTTGGAAGGATGCTTTTGCAGTTACAGCACTGAAATCTTTTTTATTAGAACTTCAAGATCTTTGGAAAGTCCCTTTGTATATGAGTATATTTAAGGCTTCCATGATACAGTAGTAGCTTATATGAAAAGAAAAAAAAAATAAAACCACATACACAATGCCTTATTTGCCATTTCTAAATTTGTTTCAGAAGTCTGTATCAGATATTCTTTTTTCTTTTTTTTTTAGATATACATTTCTTAAAATGGCTTATAAATGGTTTTAGTAGGGCAAAATGTTAGAGGATTGGGTATGTTTTATATTCTTTATGTGTAAGAAAAGCACTTTCCTAATAGTTTTGAATAGAATTGGAATCTTGGCTTGTTAAAATAAAATATATTTCTGTTTCATTGTTCAAATGCATTTTACTTAATAACCCAATTAGACTTGAAAATAGTACTCAAATAAATGTCATTTTAACTTTCACACAATAAAATCTTAATTAGTTTGAACAAACTAACAAGAAATATCAATTAAGCAGAAAGAATTAAATTATAAAGTAACTTAAAAGTACCTGAAATTTAGAAAGCTATAATAGAAAATTTGGAGGAAATGAGCTGATGGTTATAATCATCTATTCTGACTCCTTTACTTTTAAGTGTGTTTTTTTTTAATCAAAATTTACATATTTAAGTCTTCTGGGATCCTTAGGCACGTTTTTGTCTACACATTAGATTCTTCTTACAAGCCAGAAAAGCAGAATAAAGAATAATCAATAAAGAATAAAGAAAAGTTTCTGATGATGCCTCCGTTAACTGGAGTCCAGCAGAACTACACCTTTTGCTGGCCTTGTGCTGAAAATGCATCCAAGGAGGAGCTGATAAGGGCTTTAGTGAAGTAGACAAATTATGATACAAAGTGCAGAGACAAAGGCATTGTGCAAGGGGATACTCCTCAAACGCAGTGTAGAAAAGTCAACCATGTCATAAGGATTTCTGTTTGAGAGGCTTTAGCCATTTCCTCGACAGATCTCAGGACACTTTAGTATTCCAAACATTAATAATTCTAAAGAAAACACAATTCCTGGCCTCCGTGAATTTACCATCTAGTGATGGATGGTGGAGGGAGGTCAGTAATTAGACACATGCACATGACCATCGGTACCCATTGATGTGTCCACAATGTAAACACACGTGCGCTTTGAAACAGCTATATGCTTGTTTGTTCCCATGTCAGTTACAATTAGTGTTACCTGGTTTTATAGATATATGGCAATGACATTATAACAACTTTAAGATATTTATACAATTATCCTACTTTAACAAAAATATAATATTCTCTTGATTCTTCTTTTTATATGTATGGTATTAGTACCCACTTAACTAATAAAACTCGAAGCCTTGCTCCTCTTCATACTATCATCACTACCACTTATCCAGTTATTTTTTAAATATAATTTTTATTGATTTCAGAGAGGGACAGAGAGGGAGAGGGAGAGAGAGAGAAAAAAAAATTAGAAACTTCAATGATGAGAAAGAATTATTGATTGGCTACCTCGTGCCTGCTCCCTACCGGGGAATGAGCCCAAAACCTAGGCATGTGCCCTTGACCGGGATCGAACCCGGGACCATCAGTCTGCAGGTCTCCACCCTATTCACTGAGCCAAACCATCTAGGGCTCCAGTTACGTTTTGATATGAACAAACACAGTTAATCCTCCTGCATTTCCACCACACAGAAAGCGCCTTTTAGTCCCCTCCTTACCTGGGGCTCCAGAAGCCATGTCCCTACTACTGCAGATCCATACTGTCAAGCATAACTCTGTTTGGCTAAGTTTATTTCCTGAAAATCTTAAGTGAATCCCAGTGTCTTCTGTTGAATAATGTACAAGTGAGTCCACCTGGTATCAGGGCCAACACAGTAAGTTCATACCTGACTTTCTGACATTGTTTTTTATATCTGACCTAGAGGCCCAGTGCACGAAATTCCTGCATGGAGTGGGAGTGGGGGTTGGGGGTGGTGTCCCTCAGCTCAACCTGCACCCTTTCCAATCTGAGACCCCTTGAGGGATGTCCGACTGCCTGTTTAGGTCTGATGCACTGGTGGGATGAGGCCTAAATGGGCAGTCGGACATCCCTTTCACAATCCAGGACTGCTGGCTCCTGACCTCTCGCTTGCCGATTGCCCCTAACCACTCCCCTGCCAGCCTGATCAATGCTTAACTGCTCCTGTGCTGGCCTGATTGCCTCTAACTGCCCTCCCCCTTCCAGGATGGTCCCCCCCCAACTGTCCTTCCCTGCAGGCCTGGGTCCCCCCCAACTGCCCTCCCCTGCAGGCCTGGGTCGCCCCCAACTGCCCTTCCTTGCTGGGTATCTTCTGGCTGCCATCTTTGACCACATGGGGGAAGCCATCTTGTGATGGTCAATATGCATATTACTCTTTTATTAGATAGGATTAAGTGTTCACTTTGTGTCTCAAATGTGTGTAATTACTCTTTGCCCTACACAAAGCTCTTTGTCCTTCCAGTTCTACCATGTTCACAGATGTTGCATCTTTGACCTCCGTCTCTTTTTTATTCTTCAAAGCTTAGTCCAAAGATTAATTTCTATGGATTGGCTCCTTACTTCAGGATGACATTTTATGTCATTGAAATTTTACAAGCTTATCTCCCACTCCTGTCTCATTTACAAATATTGACTTGTGGGAGGCAAAGCATCTATGTACCACTCGACCATGTCTATTAATTCCATATCTAATGTACCACACTGGTCAGAATCTCTATAATCTTTTAACTGGATTGATACAATATTCTCCTAAGTGGACTCTTTACAGCCAAGGCACCTCACCTCCTCTCTAGTTAAAAACACAAATATGACTGTGTGAGTCACTTGCTTAAAATTAATCAATGTTCTGACATTATGATAAAGTTTTAATCTTTTCCATGCTCTACAATGATTTACAAGTTCTAGATTGTGTCTATATCTCTAGTTTTCCCCCCCACTGTTCTTATTTACTATATAATAGAGGCCTGGTGCACAAAATTCATGCACTGGGGGGGGGGTGTCACTCAGCCCAGCCTGCCTCCTCTCATATATTGGGAGCCTTCAAGGGATGTCCTACTGACAGCTTATGCCCACTCCCTGCTCTCCTTGGAGCCAGCTCTGCCCCTGCTCAGGCCAAGGCCTTTGGCTGAGGCTGTAGGCCTGGGCAGGGGACCCCCCAGCCTCCTGTGATTGCCGGCTCCAACCCTCACCCCCTCACCCCCTGCGACCTGCCTGGCCAACAAGCCTGGACACTTCAGCGCTAGAGCTGAGGGGATTGGGCACTGCCATCTTGTGGCTATGGGTACCACCATCTTTGTGACTGAGAGGCGGAGGGATGGTTAATTTGTATATTACTCTTTTATTAGATAGGATACCCCAATCATATTAGATGGAATGCATTTTTTTAATATATCATAATCCTTCTTACTCCAGTATTTATATAACCTACCTCTGAGCTGTAATACTCTCTTCCCTACCTCACGACATCACAGAGGCAATTACTATGAAGATGAGATTCTCTATGTTGCTCATTATATAGACATCCAATCCATCTATGCAGCTTGGGTGGAATTAGTCTCACTCAAACCATTTTAGTTATGCAAAAGGAAATAGATAAAAATTCCTAATGAAAAGTCCAAAGGCAATCATGAAAATTAAAAAGAAAGAATGGACACCAGGTAGGCAACAGTAAAACTCCACTACAGTCACTAATGCCTTTTATGTTACATAGTCACAGAGGCTCTTGACAGAGCTGTATAGTGAGTTAGTAAGATATGAGTGAAAAAGGAGGAAATTCATTATCGTATATTGTGCATATCAGTCCACTGACTAAGGTAGCTATTTTGAATCTGCAGCCCACTTAGAAGTTTTCATTCTCAGGACACAAATCTCTTTAACATAATTATCACCACTACATCTCTAAAATATTTTTTCACATCTGACAGCTATAATACAAAATATGCTTAATTCTATGCTCACAGGGATATGCATAGCACATGACTGAAGCAAATGAAGAGAGAGTCCTCAGTGCACTTCACAACACAGAAATACCTGCTGAATTTTCTGTTTTCATGCAGAAACTGACCCCCGTTTTTGGTTTTTGCATGAAGTTCCCAGTAGCCATCTGCATAGCATGGGACCATTTTCTTTCTCAACTTTTCAATTGAAATTAAGTTTTTTTAAAGAAATGTGAAAAACCTAAATATGTGTTTGCAGCTGGTTCAGACTTTCTGTTGAAATGCTCATGGCCTGAGATAATTTAAGATCTATTTATGTAATTGTGAAGTCGGAAAAACAATCAAAGAAAACTGCATGTTACATCATTTTTCTAAAGTGATATATATCAAAAAGACATTTCTTCAATCTTCTTGTTTAAAGAATTTAACTCAAAAATAGTAATCTGGTCTGCCCACTGATGTGTTCCAATTGACCCTAATGGTGTTGGCTCAAATATTGACAAAATATTTTTTTAAAGATTTACTTGTCATTATTTGAACATTTCAAACATTTGCATATAAATCCATATTTATTTTGATAAATTGGAAGATCTAGCATCTTGGGATGACATTTTCTCAGGCAAACAATGACTGGTCCTCAGGGATAAGCCATTCTCTCTCAGGTTAACCTTGCTGCTTACCATTTGTAATGTATTCTTACTCTTGCATACTTCACATATTTATACTGCCTGTGAAACTTTTGTAGAGCTTTCAGATTATAACTATTACTCATCACAATGTGAACCTCTAAGTAAAAGGATGTGACCAAAAGGAACAATATAAGAAGCTCAATGTGCAATATCAATTTCAAGCTTAAGAACAAATCACTCAAGTGAGTAGCACATTACAAATCAAATAAACTAAAAATGCTTCTGGCTACAAGTAAAAGAAAATTCAAATATAGTTGTTTAATAAAATTGTGAGTTATTAGTTTCATATAAGTAGAGGACCAGAAGTAGGCAGTTAATGTTATTTATTCTCTAACTCCACAATGGCAGGGCTGGCATCTCTAAGTGCTTGTAATCCTTCATTTATGTTTGTCTCCTTATTGTAAGAGGGCTACTGCGGGAGGCCAGGTGTAAACTGACAAAGTCCTTGCACCTGAAGGGACTGATAAGATGCAATCCTCTACCCACACAGCTTTCCCAGGCTTGTTTGGATGGTGAATTATCAGTAGAATGGGAGCATTCTTTCATGGCTTTGCCAAGAAGTCTGTAACTATTTCCTGAGATATGCTGTACCAAGGATTCTCTCCCTTAGATGTTTAGAAAAACAATGAATACATTTCTGTTAACGAGCCGCCTATTCAGTGTTTGTGTATAAAAGGCATTACTCAGTTAATAAAGTTGCTGAAGTCGATCAACAACTTGCAGACCTCCAGACCCCAGCTTTTTCTTGTCTTTCTTTTCTCAATTCCCACCTCCCTACCTCAGCTACCCTGGTTCACCTGTCAGGCTGGCCCTGACAGGCTACCATAGTACCAGGTTTTTTATATCTATTCCAAACAGAGAAACAAAGAGTTGAAGATGATAAAAAATAAAATTTCAAATTATTTTCATAAAGGGCAAAGGCCTACATAGGTTTGGTTTGTATTTTTTTATCAAGGAAGAAATCTAATCTAATAAAAGAGTGATATGCAAATTAACCATCACTCCAAGACACCTAAGCCACACCCATAAGCCAAGCCACACCCCCAGCCAATCAGAGTGGCTGTATCCAAATTAACCCAGCCAAAATGGAGGTCAGCAGCCATAGAACTAGAGCAAACAGGAGGCTTCCGTTGCCTGCCTAGGCCTCCGCTCAAGGTAACAAAGTTTCAATTATAGAAGATAAATAAACCCCAGAAACCTGATTCCAGCCAGCCTCACTGGGACCTTGGGTCAATGGGAGCTCTGGGCAGCCTGGAAATGGCCCTCAGCCCCTCACCCAGGCTGGCCACACCCCCATGGGGTGAGGCTTCCTACTTGGGGGGCTTGGCCAGCCTGCAAACAGCCATCAGCCCCTCACCCAGGATGGCCAGGCATGCCAGCAAGTGGATATCCCCCGAGGGGTCCCAGACTGCAAGAGGGCACAGGCCGGGCTGAGGAACGCCCCCCACCAGAGTGCACAAATTTTTGTGCACTGGGCCCCTAGTATATTATCTAAATGTTACCTAGCTGACTTTAATTAAGGTGAAATCTATGATCTAGAGGAATGAGATTGTAATGATTCATTTAGAACAATCATAATTCTCCGTGGGATAGCATTGTGTGTGTGTGTGTGTGTGTGTGTGTGTGTTCACTCCCTGTATCTTCTAGAATTCTCTTAGCATAGAATACGGGGGGAGGATAAGACATTTATGTAGGCAACGGGAAAATCTGCTACACAAGCTTCCTTTGCCCCTGAATTCAAAGATCTTCACTATAAAATTGTCTTTACTTTAGGAAGAAAGGCTTCCTCCAAGAAAGCCATGGTCTGGCTCTTACAGAATTAATATCAAACCAATCAATATTTCTGATACATGAGGCTGCTGAGTTGTAGGTTTCATTGTTTATCTTGTATTGCAGTTGACCTTGGCAAGTGATACCTACCTTGAGTGGAGAGGAGGGTTTTTTTTGTTTTGTTTTTTGTTTTTGTTCAGGCACTGTTTGTTTCAGGATGTGGAAAAACCAGTGGTAAAAAATAATTTTACAAACCTTTGTTGCCCTGCCTGAGTGGCTGAATTGGTTGCGCATTGTCCTGTGCACTGAAAGATCACCCGTTTGATTCCCTGGTCAGGGCACATATCTACATTTTATATTTTGTGTTTGATCCCTAGTTTGGGAGGCAACCAATCTCTCTCTCTCTCTCTCTCTCTCTCTCTCTCTCTCTCTCTCTCTCTCCCTCTCTTCCTCTCTCTCTCTCTCTCTCTCCTTTCCTCCCTCCCTCCTTCCCTCCCTCCCTATTTTTAAACATGTACTGGAGTAAGGATTAAAAAAAAACAAGACAGTACCTTTGACCTTTGTTTATTAAAAAATCACCATGTAATATGCA